>JAPSGF010000011.1:3824400-3912342 GCA_035772895.1 Perdix hodgsoniae
CTATTACTATTACTATTACTATTACTATTACTATTACTATTACTATTACTATTACTATTACTATTACTATTACTATTACTATTACTATTACTATTATTATTTAAATAAGTGCAGCAAAATAAGTGGTTTCTGCTGTCTTTTGGAGAAAGTATACTTCAGATCAGTGTACTCACATTTGACTGTGGCTAGTATTTTTCCATGATTTTTTACTTAGGCTCATCTGTCTGCAAAATACGATTAATTTTAAATTAAAGAATGACCCAAATAACAATTGAGACTAAACTGAAATGTTTTATGAAATATGTATATTGATTTTAACCAAATGCAAGCTTTTTAGATAAAAAGAGTCTTTGATTCATATTCAGTACACCATAATTTTTTTGACTTTGATCAAACAAAGGCATAGACAAGATCTTGTTGGAGATGAAATACAGAAGTGAAAAGAGGTGAAAAATGAATGAAGTGACATAACACTGGTTGAGTTTTGTTGTCCCTACTGTACTATAGTAGAACAAGCACTTCTTGTAACATGATGGAACAGAATATCTCAACAATTTTCAGGCACATAGAATACTTGAGGGAAAATTCAATAAGTAAGTTAAGAATACCAAACCATAATCAGGCCTTGGGGATGAAGCGGTATTGAAACACACTTTTTTGACAGTTTTGAGTGTAGCTCTGGTGGTCTGTTTCAAAATCTGTCAAAATGACGATAAGTGGTGTTAGGAGGCTAGTTTGATTCTTAAACCAAATAATTTGACTGCTTTCTTGATATTACTACCTTTAGTAATTTTAAAAGTCTGCTTTTTAAAAGAAAAGAAATGTTAAAATAGAAAAATGACTACAATGAAAGCAGAGTAATTGCTTTCCATGACATCCTCATCAAAATCAATAGGATTGACTAATTAAGATATCTAAGCTGAAATCAATGGGCTCTGACAGCTAACACCTCCATGCAGAAATAAGCCAACACCAACAATTTTGCATTTATACTGATGTGAAAATTAGACAATCCAATTTTTATTATTCAGGAATTAACATTTTCCCTAACAACAAAGCCATTTCATATGTAGTATTCTTTCCATGTCCTAAAATAAAAGCTGATGAAATTGATATATTTGGTCTGGTGCTTTGGTTTGCTTTCCTAAGATGTAAAAAGACTGCAAACAGATAATTAAAATGCACATTATAGCAAACAGCATAAAATGGAATGGAAACATTCCAGAAATAAGTAAATAAAGAAATAAATAAAGCCTACTTTTTCTACTTTTCCTTTCTCTTCTTTTCTCTTTTTCTCCGCCTCACCTCGCATTGCCTCACCTCGCCTCGCCTCGCCTCCCCTCCCCTCCTCTTTTTGCCTGTCCAATTTGGAGAGAAGGATGTTGTGAGGTAGAGTGTTGAAGAATCATAGAATCATAGAATGTCTTGGGTTGGAAGGGACCTTAAGGATCATCAAGTTCCAACCTCCCTGCCACAGGCAGTGTTGCCAACCACTAGATCAAGTATGTGGAATCATAGAATAGCTTGGAAGGGAACATATGTATACTTACACACATTTATATTTATTGTTTACATAAACACAAACATATATATACTTTTTTTTTTTTTTTTTTAATTTAAGTAACAGTGATGCACTCCAACCTGTCTGTCTTAAAGGAGTTTCCCATCCTAGTTCTACTTGTTTGTTTTGGTGGTGATTCGTTCCACTTGCATATCAGGAAATCTGTTACCATGTACATTTTGGAGCTGACCTGAACAAATTGCACGATCTCTGCTTGTTTGGTGCCAAGTGAAAGTGCTGGGTTAGTCTTTGGGAATGTCGAAGGAGTAGGACAGATAGCTGGCTGTTTCATGACTATACAGGAGTTCAATATGGACAGCCATTACACCATCAATCAAACCTGTTGAGTGCAGTCATATATATTTAGAAACACAAGCAGATGTTAAGTCATTTTCAAATACAATTGATTTTTTTTTCCTGAGGGTTCAATGAATCACATAGGAAACAGTTTTTGCTTGCTATAGGATGGAGAGAAGGCACTTTGTAGCCCTTGTCTGAAAGGAAAGGGGGAACCAAGGTTGGAGTATCACTCCATGAGCAGCTGTCTGTAAAGTGATCCCAGATCTTTGCATACTGTCTTCTATCCCTTATTCAAGGGGAGAGGTGGAGCCCTCACCTGAGACAGCAGGGACCTCTGTAACTTGGAATAGAGCATCTGGTGGCCACAGTAATGGAAGTGATGATCCCTAATACTATTAGCAGAGATCAGTAGTAAGCAGGCTTTCAGAGCATGTCCCCATGCACATAGCACCATGATTTCTGAGATGTGCTGTTGCAAGCCACTTCCACAAAACACTTCACCTCTCCATGCCTTAGTTTCCCCAGATATGAAATGAATGACATGACCCAGAATTAGTTGACACCGTAAATCCTTGGCTGTACGGACAATGATGGATGTCACTACTTCTACATTCCTTTGCAATGCGACAGTGATGCTGCATTGCTGAACAATGGAGTACTTACCCAACCATAGGAGAATAAAGACAATAAATAAAGACAGTTCTAGCTAGCTTTCTGCAAGTTCATGGAGTTTTTCTGTTTTATCTGAGCCCAGAGAATTTAAGCATCTCTGCTGTTCTCAGCTGTGGCAACATGGCTTGGAAAAAAAGTAAGTATGGCTTTTAAGTAGGAAGTTTCAGTTCATTTAGAAAATCACGATTAACAATGGATTCCATAATGTTTTTCTTTACAGCTACTACCATTAAAACAGAAACAATATTTCTATTGTTCTTGTTTCCTGTTTACATAAGTTTGCATCTTGTTTACATATTATTCTTGTAATCTTGTTTAATTGTGACATTTTATTCAAAACTGTGGCTATGAAGAAGATCAAATTACCTACCACACCTGAAAAGATAATAGAACAGCACAACTTTGAAGCAGCAGGATACAAACAGTATCACAACCAATCACAGAAAATGCCGTAGCATGCTCTCTTTTTATGCTTTTTATAAGAAGGTCTAACACACATGCTATGAACTTAGTAGTAATGAATTCAGATCTATCCCTTTTTTACTTGTGTGTGTCTTTTGACAAATCTCCGGGTCAGGGTAGTTCTTCGTTTCTTCCAAATAGCAGAATATGAAGAGAGCTGCTAAAGAGTTAACACCTCCCCAGAACAGTCAGATTGCTTAGGATTAGAGCTAATGCTGTACACATCTGAAATAAAAGTTTCTTGCAAAATATTTTTGATGTCTGCATCCACCACAAAATTAAGTGACAGGACGTTTGGGTGTGGGGAAAAATTGGATTTGGGTCTCTGTTCTAATTTTTCATGAGAGTTAGCTAACATAGTACATTCCACATGACAATGAAAAATTCCAGATTAAAGAGAGACACTCCCTTTATTCTTTCTAAATCACTTATAAAGGACAGGGTAGATCCAATGGAAAAAAATTACACATCACTGAAAAGCCAAATATTTTGTGATTAAGGTACTCTCATGGAAATCAGCAAAACTATGCTGGCAATTCTTGGTTTAGCTATTGGAGAGGCAGAACCTGAATGTAGATAGCCGCCCTGTGTGCAAGAGCCTTAGGCTTCAGCTTAATCTGTGATGTGATATACACTCTTTTTGTCATTTTTTCTGCAAAAAGGCAAACCAGTTTAGACTTATGAGTCTTACCAAGGGTTAACATCCAAGAATTCCATTGAGTGATGGCTTACATTTCACAGTATTGCGTCTTCTCACTTTTAAGGGGAAAACCCTATAAGTTTCTCTTTGTCTCTGTTCCTTGCTGATAAAAATGGAATACAAATGTAATTATAAAATCATAGGAACAAGGTTAATAGGACCATGTCAATTCTGTGCACGGATATCTGGTAACACAATAGTATATGAACATGAGTCAGTGATTCACAAATATAACTAAAAAGAAACACCTCTGGATTACAGGCTCCACTAGGTACTTCTTTTCTCAGTGTTCCAGGTGTTTACCATAAAATGCACTCTAACAGAGGTGCTACAGAAAAGTCTGTTTAGCCTATTTAAAGGGAGAAGGAATTTCTGTAACATTTAAGGCTGTGAAATGTGAATTTAGTAATTATAAGGCTTTTGCTAATCTCTACTTTCATCTCTGTGTTATTAAGGAAAGAGCTTCACACTATAAATACAGTACAAATGTCATAAATAAAGACTTTTTTTTTACATCAACATTCCATAAAGTCAAATAAGAGTCTATAAGCAAAGCTTACACAGATTAAATAACAAGGTGCAGCTGCCCTGGTATAAGCCTGCAGAGCTCTCTGTGATACTTCTCAGGAGAATATCTTCCATTTTAAGTGTATTATATTAATTATTCCATTCCTCCTTTTGTCTTATGTTTTAATTCATTTTCTGGCTTCCTCCTTATCACATGGGCTTTTATTTTCAAAATAAGCCATTTGTGCAGAGTCTTTTCAAATGCCTTAGTGGAAAATTTAAATATATAATGCAGCTACATTCCCTTTATCTGTCATGCTAGTGATATCTTCAAAAAGTCTAGTGTATTTGTAAAGCAAGAGCAGCTCTCCTAGTAGTCTTACTGCATCTTGTTAACTAATCCCCTTGTCACCACCTCGCTTTCACTTTCTTCTGTCACAAATTAATCCATCAACAATCTTGTAATTTGAATGATCTGGTTTCCTTCTTTTTCCATAAAGTGACATTAACTCGTATTTGAATTGTAAGAAGGCTATATAGTTCTCACTGAACAAAATGTAATCAAATTTTACTTATTTTAAACGCTACTCGAGGGCTTTACTAGTTACCATGCAATGTTATCAAGGATATTTAAGAATTTAGGCAAAGATAAAATACAGATTAGTTAAGATGTGGGATACAAACCATGCTGGAGCATGCTTCCCATTGATTTTATTGCCACAGCACTAACATTTCCTGCTTTTTTGGGTGGAAAAAACTTGATTTTCCCATATGACAAGGAGGTGAAAGTAAAGTTCCTTGACTATCCTGTTAGACTGGGAGGGATGGGGGGTAGGGAAGACTCACACAAAACATCAGAAATAAAGCGTCCCCAACACAACAGAATGATCATGTATTGGTGATGAAAGCAAAGTACACGGAGGTTTGTGGAGTCACCTGCAATTAAGCTGTTAAGCTTTCTGGAGTGCTGCAAACTGGAATGTGTTACTAGCAGTCAGAACCAGCTCAAGTACAAATTAAAGCTATAAGCGGATGCTTCTGACTCATCTCAAATACAAAACAGGGGGCAATGGAAGCAACAATGCAAGAAGTATAATTTTAACAGGCAGTCCCACTTCCGTCTGCCTAGAACTACCTGACCCTCACCCTTGGATTTGCAGTGTGTCCAAAAGAAACAGAAGTTCCATGGAATGCACGCCTTGCTTCAGGCTCAGACAGACAGAGATAGGTGACTGGTTCCCTGTTGCACTGAACTTCAGATAGATGTTTACAATAGTGTAAAACAATGGTAAATATTTTCGAACTCAACTTGACAGCAATTTATATCCTTTTTTTTTTTTTTATTTTTTTTTTTTTGTCAAGGCACATTTGACAACAGGAGGTAAAAGACAACTGGAAACAAAGCTGTAGGAATTAGCCCCAAACAGCAATTTAACAGTCTTCTCCCTGACCCACCTACACAAAAACTTTGAATCCCTTTATGTCTCTAAATTATTTCATCTTTTAAAGTTTATTTTTGAAACTAGGAACTCCAAAGTCACTGGCTTCACATAAAAACTTTATATTAAGCTATGTGATAGACTTAACTACATATCTTAGAAAGGAGATTTACAGTATGGGAAAAAAATGGATATTGTGATCTTGCATGAAATTCATGACTCTCATCCAGCATAGCAAAGTTTATTATTTTTTATATTGTTAACATGGAAGATTCAATACTGTGAAAATCATATGCATTATAGTTTTCTTTCATATGCAACCTTCCACAGTAAATAAATCAACATACAAATTTAAGAGAAATACTGTTTGTTTGTTTGTTTGTTTATAAATTAGAATTTTGGAGTTTAGAATTTTTGGAGTTTGTCTGTTCCTTCCTCAGTCAAAAATTCAGCTTCTATAAAGAACTATTTTGTGTCTGAATTTCTTCAAAATATAGATTCAGTGCAGCTCTTTTCCTGCTTTGTTTGATTTTGCTAACTCTTGGAGATGATAGGTGAAAAACTTACAGTCTAAATAATTTTGTTTTAGGAAGAACCTATGCTCAGGTAATTTCAGTCCACAAAATAAGCATGTCAAGAAGTTATGAAGTTCTTAATTTGATATGATAACATGAAAAGGGTTGCAACTGATGCTTTATTGTAATGGAGTGTGTACCAGTGGTTCCTGTGCTGAGAAGGAAGACTCATGTTTTATATGTCTGATTCATATGACAGCAAGAAAGGCACAGTCTTGAAGACAGAGTTGTTACATCAAGGAGTTGAGCATGGGAAATATAAAGGAAGTACCAATAATGTCTGGAGCGAGGAGATAAAAGATACAGAACTGAGTTGTGTTTTTCTTCAGAACTCTGATATTTTCACTTTTTCACCATAGCCACCTGAGATCAAATGACACAGCACACAGCTGCCATTGGGGTCAAATGGCAGGGAAAAGTGAGGACCTTAAGCTGCAGATACAGAATGTGTGAAGCCTCATAGTTTGTGAGGAACATGCCTTCACCACCAGAGCCAAGAGACACTATGCCTCCTTCCCCAGGAAGCAAAGTTGTGCCCTCCTTATGGCAAAAACCCAATCCTAGGAACTTCAAACTTGGTGACAGAGACTTGGGTGATCAATGAAGAGGGACTCCAGATAGATCGTCTGCCATCAGGAAAGCTCCCACAGCAGCTTTTCCTGCCTGACACTGAGTCCTTGGAGAACCATATTAAAACCATATTAAAAAATATTAACCATATTAAAAACATATCTGTCATCTACTGGCCTCAGTTTCTCCATTTTCAAATTGAGAACATCTAATCCCTATAATTTCCACAGCCCTTAGAGATTACTGAATATAAGCAACAGTTGAGCACAAGTGTCTACTAAATAGAATTGTTAGGAGTAGATTATAAAAATTGTGTGGACAAGCTCCAAAGATGTCCCTGGGCACAGGCTGAATAAACACAAACAGAGCAGCCACATGCAGTGGGACCAAACTTTTCACACTTACTTTTCATGTTATTTTCCTGCTTTTACAGCTTTGTGTTTTGGTTTTATTTATTTATCTATTTTTCAAGCACTACCCATTTGTTTCAAAGGCAATTATTGCCCCTGCATGAAAGTTGTGGTTATTCATTTCTAATTTTTTTTTTTATTGTGGCAATCAAATTCCCCTCACTGTTCCATATTCCTACTTATCCCTATAGTATACAGACTTTATCAGTTCTTCTGTAGTCATGTCAAAGAAGTATCAGTTCTTCTGCTCTACTGTATTGACCAAACAGTTTTCAACCAGTTCTTTTAACGTCATCTCCAAACTTCCATCCACCTAGCTTCCTATCTCTCCCAGATATTTTGTGGATGCAATGTTCCCCAATGTAACATGATTTTTTTTTATTATTATCATTATTATTTTTTCTGTATGTAAATCTCCCATTGTATACATAAATGAATGCATGGATGAAGAATTTCCCAGTAGGTGTCAAGCAAAACCTACTGTTATTCTCAAGGCATATGAGAGAGAAGAATGTCTTAAATATAGACAAATAAATCAAACTGAAAAACAGAGAGA
The DNA here is from genome assembly GCA_035772895.1 of Perdix hodgsoniae. Taxonomy (NCBI): domain Eukaryota; kingdom Metazoa; phylum Chordata; class Aves; order Galliformes; family Phasianidae; genus Perdix; species Perdix hodgsoniae. Next base: position 3,832,153 of record JAPSGF010000011.1, read on the forward strand.
TTTATAGAGGACAGTCCTTATAATTGTCTCCTTCAGCAATCGGAACAGCAACACGGAAGTCCTAGGAAACAGAATAATTTGCTCCTCTTCAGAAGGACAAACATGTTCATCTGTTCTATGAAGAAGCTTGAATGGTCAAATTCTGAGAAGTTTTGTACTGATGAAACACTAGTAGTTTCAGAAAGATTATTTTCTTCCTATGCAAGTGACAGCAAACCAGATCCTTAAAGTAGTCTTTTAACTTGCATTTTAATTCAACTGTTCTTTAAAAAATTCTCATATTTATGTACTACAAATATATATTATATATATGTATTATGTATTTATATATGTACGTTTAATATAAAAGTAAATTATATATACACTTATAGGTACTTATGTAAAATATGTTCGTATATTTATATATCCATGTATAAATTTTTCTTCAGACCTCTTACTTATTCATTAAGGAAACAAATTAGTGCCTGAAATGTTCTTGTAATGCTCTCCATCTTTTCACAGGTGTTCCCCTTCCTGAAATTAGTATGTAAAGGTCTCCTCACAGAGTCTTAACTGAGAGACTGGTACCTCAACATATAGTATCTCAATATATAAATCTCTTGTAAGACTGCTTCACTCCTGAAGCCTTTAGAGTGTCTCCTAGCCGTGAATTTAAATATTTCATATGAAGGATTGAAATAAAATCTATTTCTTGCCTTTGAAAATGAGACTTTTCACAATCAGGATCTCCATAAGTTAGCACAGGAGTCAGAATGGTGCAAACATGAAGAGTAGCTTTGTGCTCCCATCTGATGCTGGTTCATATCACTGGAAGGATGTTCTCATAAACAAAGAGCTGCAGGCCAGAAACTCTTTTCTCTTCCTAATCCACAGCTCAGTTAAAAAATAACACAGTTGTCTTCATTCAGGGCTCTTTTTATCTTTTCTCATGTGTCTGTGGGGTGGCTTTTTTCTCCTCTTTGCTATCATACTGCTGCTGAATGTTGATGAGGGACTACTTAGGCCAATGCTAGAGACTTACTTATTTTTTTCCCTTCAGATCTAGCATTTTAGAATACCGGGTTGCTCAGATTGCCTGAATACAGGGTAGCGCTGAGGAAAGGAGGCACGTTAAGAAACAAGGCAGAAATGTTTCTCTCAATAAATCTTGCAGAAGAACACAAATATTCTGTCTTGCCATGTGAGCAAAAAGCACAAGATGGAGTCGTTTTGGAGAAGAGAGAAAACAAAGGTTCAGTGCTGGTGTTCTGGGTCAGTAGGTTTCAAATGTATACTTACTTTTACATCTGTTGCACTGATTTATATACAAGGTGGAGGTTAACTGTTTTCTGTTTTCCTTTCACTACAACTTCCTCTGATCTCAGACCACATTCTTTTTTGATACTAATTCAAAAGAACCTTTTTTTTTTTTTTTTTTTTTTTTTTTGGAAGGGGGAGGAGGAAGAAGAGAGAAGGAAAAATTTGATTGAAGCTGGTGAAAGGTCCCAGTTTAAAATTGTTCCCTGTCTGTGTGTTAAAAATGTACAACAATCATTTCCACTTTAGTCCATTTGCTAGGGTCTTGCTGTAATTTTAGGAGCAGAAAAACACATGTCTGAGACTTTATTCCATCTGTGCCAGGAGTGCTCAGTGGTTGAAGATTTTCTACATAAGTTTGTGCTGGAGAAATGCAATAATTCAAATATTAAAATCAGCTCTGTAGAATGGAAAGTAAGTGAGGTATAGGTTGATACAAAACTGCCAAGTGAAAATAAGATTTGACCAACAGGACTGCAGGGAGTCTTCTACCATATTTCCTTATAGGACGGAGTGAGGTTTGGTTAACAAAGGCATTAATATAAGCCCCCATTTCTATCTTACACTGATGTACTTCTGCCAAAGGTAAAGAAGAATTGCCTTTCTTTGTACTCATATAGCAATCCTGATAGGATTACAACAAAGAAAACCTTTCCATACTGCTGTTGATGGAGATTATACACAGGAGTGGGGCTTTCCCAGTGCTGTGAGGAAGTGTTGCTGGTGCCAGTCAGTGGGGCAAAACATTTGCCCAAGGGTTTTGTAGTATGGCAGATACCCTGATGTAGTTTTATTAGTAGAACAAAAAAATCCATTGTGCACTACTTATGTGCATCCTTAATGGAAAGCATGAAAATCCATTAGCCTCAATGGGACTATTCATGTATGTAAAGCTGGACGCATGCTTTAGGTCTCCATTACTTCTACTCAGTCCGTTTTGCTGTTAGCTCAACAAGAAAATGAAGTGGTTCCTCAGTTTCTTACCTTGATAACATTTGTGAATGTATTGGTTGGGAAAACCTGCATTGAAAGCTTCTAATGAAATGTGTTCTAGTTTGGCACCAAAGCGCATTTCCTTGAAACTATCCTATGGAATTATTTTTTGACTGTTTGAGTGAGAAGCCTTTATAATAGAAAATAATTGCTATTTTCATACTATCACAGAATCATAGAATGGCCTGCGTTGAAAAGGATCTCAAAGATCATCTAGTTTCAACATCTCTGCCACAGGCAGGGTCGCCAACCACTAGACCAGGCTGCCCAGAGCAGCAGCTCTAATAAAAGAAAAATAACTGTTATTACTGTGGACCTCAATAGTTTGTTACCATCCCAGAATTACATAGTCCTTTTGAACCAAGTCATGCTTGATATCAGTTGGACTGCTTGTATTTAGCAAAGTCTTTCGATGGACCTCAGTCCTCTGAAGTGGCATACTGCAAAAATCATGCCTTGTTTGAGACATAGTCTCAGTCTTAGAGGATATAGTTTGCATAAAGTTATCATTGGAACCATTTGTATCGTGAAGTAGGTAGGAACAAACATTTATCAGTAGAAGTGTGTGAAAATATAGTGATGTCTTTTGCAATGGAAATCTCTATAGGAGGTAATTCAACTGTCTTGCAATCACATGCTTGAAGATGTTAATAGCATAAAGTAACATCTAAAAGCAACTAGTAGATTTACTAATTTCTTACATTTCCATAAGTTTGTCATCTGCCGTGAAACACTTAAATGTTTCTTGCATTGTTTCAAAAACCCTATCTGTATTTAAATAAAAACCTCCTTTTACTGCTTAACCTACATATTTCATTTTATCTGTATGAGAAATGTGAAACCAGGGAATTAATAATTATTTCACTTGGAAAGGTATGAAGCAAATTCCATTGCCTTTGTCTGATTAGAATCTTTCCTGCTGGTTTAATTAAAAATGGCCATGTGACAAGCAAAGAAAGCATCTCTCCTTTGGGGTGGAAAGGGGAGGAGGGAATGGTATTGTATTTTTCAGTAAACAGTGAATCCTGAAGCTCCAGACTTGTAAAATTTAAATGTTTAATGCAAATGAAAAATGCAGACTCAGGTCAGCTATAGACAAATGTCACTAGACTGGATGCAAAATGCACCGCAGGCAGAAAAGATGACATTTATCAGTCATCCATACATCAGTAACTAAAACAATTTTAGGGTTGTCTAGACAGGCATCTATTATTCCTTAAATTTAAAAGCTTTAGTAGAAAGACAACAGCAAATGCTCTATTTATATTTAGGGCTTTTTTTTCCAAAAGAGACAAGATAGGGAAAGGAAAAATGATAGTTTTCAAAATGAAAAGCGCAAATTTGGTTTTCTTTTTGTCTGTTCCCCCCCCCCCCCCCCCCCTTTTTTTTTTTTTCTTCCTTATTATTATTAAAAAATCTTTTTGTTGTTTGGTAAAAGAAATTTCCTTGGCATGTTCTAAAGGCAATTGAAGTAAATTATCAGAGTGTGCATGCAATGCTGGCTATAATTATTACAGTACAGCCCTGTAATATTAAGCTTAATTACTGTGTACAGTGTTTGGCCTTTATGCTTTCTGCTTAATTTACCCTGTTTAGTTAATGTGAATTTAGTGAAATCATTATGCACCTTTCAGGTTTCTTCTTTTGGCAAAAATATTTACACTTTTTTTCAGCATAAACAAACTAAAATAGATACAAATATTGAACTAAATCACCATGGTGGATGAATCCTATCACTCTACTGCTTATGTGGAGCCAGTTCTGCAAATATATATTCCCATGATGAATTGTAGTCTGCAGAGTGTCCCATTAGCTGTTACAGAACCACTTGGAAGGTTTGGTTTCAACATCTGACTAAATATTTTCACTATTTAAACCACATGCAGCAAGGTTTTTCTTTTCATTTTTTACCCTATACAGTACCAAATATTTTTGTAAGAAGGAGCACAAAATTACAATTGTTCTCATTACTGCACATAATACACATTTTGGAATGAATGAAATTGTTTGTATGATGAAATGATTTATACTGCTGCTTTAAATTAAAGATAATCTGTGGATATGCTACACTTAAGCATAAGCAGTATAGCCCTGCTCATCTGCAGCCTGTTGTCCATTAATATCTCTTCTGTTCACAGGTCTCTCTTTCATATCTCCTCCTCCAGCAGCTCAGTGTCGGATTACCTCTGGCAGCAGGGCTGGGGCATTGGCTGTTCAAGCCCTTGTCCTCAGTGCCTGCAGCTTAAAGCCCTGCAAAATGTAAGGTCAGCTCTGGCTGTCACTTGAGGTACAAAGAAGCCAAGCAGTGGAGCAATTTGGAGAACAGAAGGAATAGATGTTGCTTATATGGTAGGCCTTAACAGAGTGCTCTGACTTTTTAAAAGATGGATCCTTTTAATGGGCAACAATGAAAATACAGGCTGCCTGTGAAAGCAGCAGGAAGAAAATGTTTGAAAAGTAAGTAATAAAAAGAAAATAAATCAAGGGTCTCAACTGAGAACGTTCAATTGTATTAACATATTTAGAAAAGAATACTGCTGTAGAGTGTATCACCTAGAATACACTGAAGGGGTTCAGAGGTTATTTATGTTTGTTTATTTGTCTTGCCTCTTGCTGTTCTATAGTTCTTCCATTCAGTGAGGAAGTGTGTGACACCACAGTTCTCGTATTTTGACAGTTTGAGAGATTCAGGCAAAAGCAAAAGATGATAAAGCACAGAGAAATTGCATAGAATGGCTTAGCTTGGAGAAGACCTTAAAAATCATCTAGCTCCAAGCACCCTAACATGGACAGGGTTGCCAGCTATAAGATGGGGAGGCCCAGGGCTCCATTCAGTGCCTCCAGAGATGGGACATGCATTTCAGTGTCCATTCTGCCTGTCCATGTCTCACTGCACATACAATCCTGCTACGTTACTTCTTGGAATGAACTTTGAAGCAATTAAACATTGCAAAAGTGCAAATTAATACTGCAGTAAAATGTGTACGCAGTAAACCTTCTTAATTTGGCAGAGGCCATAGGAAAACTGAATGAATATGGAAATTCAGCCTCCTTTTGATTCAGAGAACATACATAACACATGTGACAACTTTATCGTTTGTTTTGATGGATGACCCTGCCGGTATCAATGTGCGGTGTTCCCTGAACGAGCTGTAAGAAATAACTAACAACCACATCCCGCACACCCGAACCAGGAGCCTTTGGTCTCGCTGGAACTAAGCCGGCAGGAGCCAGACAAGGGGGAACAGCGCGAGACCGGGTCCTCCCGCTCGCCGGGGCCGATCACTCTGTGCTCGCCCGCTGCGTGGAACGCAGTCCCTGGAATCGCGGCCCCTGGAATCGCGGCCCCCCGGGCCTCAGCTTCGCTGCTGTGTTTTCTATCGCTATCCACTAGGTGGAGCTGCAACAATATTTTTCCCGTCTTTATGCTAAGGAGGAAGTAGTTACGAACCTATTTGAAAAGCAATGTTCTTCTTAACAATTCAAATGTATTCCTGTTAATTTGTATTTGATAAAGGTTCAGAAGTCTTTTGTTGTGTGTCTAGTTAGCCTGCATGTTACATTTACAGCCTTTGCAAATTTTCCGTTTGATTGTGAGCCTTACTGTGAATTTTTATGTGGCTGTACACCTTCACTCATTTGTTTATGTGTGTGTGTGTATTGTTGTGTTTTTTGGTGCGTGTATATAATACGCAGGAAGAGGAAGCTGTAACTTTACTGTTGATGTACTTGTGAGTAGATTGAAGTGGTAAAGCACAGAGCAATGCCTAGTATGTACACGGTGTCAATACACTGTTCAGAGACAGGTGGAGATTAATGATTCAATTGTCTTCAGTACAGAACTCATCGGGTCAGTACCCAGAACTGAGAGACAGGATAGCACTTAGCCTTCGGAAAGCTCCTTTTCTGTTCAGCTTATTCAAGTGGGAGCTCATCATCCTTGTACCAACCTTTAGCATCTAGTTATCTTGTCCCCTTTCTAAAGGGTCAGGACTTCCTATGGCAGATACCTCTAAACATGGAGAGGTGGAAAAACAATTAAGGAAAAGTCAGATATTTTAGATGTACAAGTGTGCTTGCCGTTGGGGTTAACTGTCCATAGATTCAAGGGTACCATTGTTTCAGTGGAAGAGCCTATGTTTTTTTACTGGAATTCACAGACTTGGGTGTCCTTGAAGATCTGGACTGTTTGTTGAGGGCAGGATACTTGAGCTGGTCAAGCATTTCCTTTTCCTTCTCTATGAGGCATGGGTACTGCAAAATTGTCATTCAGCTGCACGTTTTTCTGGCATTACCTAAGCCTTTGCCACCTCTGGCTTGCTTGGCTGCAGTGAGCCATAAAGGATATCTCAGGGTTCAGCAAGTAGCAGCATATCTGGTCAGGGGAGCCGTGTTGATATCTGTTCCCCAGAGACAGCACTGGCTTCTCCTTTGTTTCTTGATTAAATGTGAGGTGTAGTTCTGATTGATCAAGCCCTGGACCCTGTGTAAATCAGATTATTCCTAGTATCACACTGTTAAACTGACATTCCCAAAAGATATTGGGTAGTTTTTGACTCATCATCCAAAAAAAAAAAAAAAAAAAAAAAAAGGATTTAAATCCTGTTACTTGTTTCGAGAATCTTGATCAGTTACCAGAGGTTATTCAATACCAGGGATTTTCTTTCCTTTGGACTTTAGCGCGGGAACCCAACGGGCATATGGATGAGCAGTACCACTGAGGTAGCACCAAAGTGACTGTGTTTATTTAGATGTGGGTGAATGGGTGGAAGGGAGTCTCAGGGGGATCCCCAGTGCAGTATGTTTTCAGTCTGAGGTACCTATAGGCTGATATTCCTCGCGCAAGACAAAGTTACCCCAGTCTTCTTGAGGTCTGTCTTAGGAACGCAGAAGGGTATGAAGGGACACCGGGAAAAAATGATGTTTGGCTGTTGAAGTGGCTCTTGCCTTTTTACATGGGTGGGTTTTATGATGGAATAAATGCACTTAATCAGATGTCTTCCTGACTACTTATGATTCATAAAACTTATGAGATTATTGGAAATACCCATCTAATATATGTCCATCTGATGGATGTGTCAAATTGTGCCACCCCCAACCACTCCAATGCAACATTGCTGGAGCATGCAAGGTATTTTTAAGGTTTTTTAAGTTCTTGTCCAAGTGTCAAACCTTGAACATTTGTCTCTTAATTAATAGGTGAGAGCATAAATATATCTGTCCACCTTTGATCTAGAAATTTTACAGGGTTGTAGTTGTACTTAGTCATTTCTCTTCTGCATCTCTTAGAGCTTGGATAGTGCTTCCTTGTTGAGAGCCGACTGGATGGAAGCTCTGCCTGCAAAAGTACAGACAGAAAATACATTGTGAGCTTGAGTTTTTTGGTGAAAATTCTCTTTAGATATATTTTTCTATGAACCCCATTATCCATCTCTGGTGTGCATAGCATTTATATAGCAATCTGGGATACGCAATTTTTCAGTGACTTGATGAATCTGAATGGTGACTTTTATATCCTTTCTGTATGTCAAAACAATAACAAGAGCTGGAATTTAACACTAATATTTGTGCTGATCAGCTGTAAAAATGTGTAGTGACCCATTTTAATCTCTGTCTTTCTGCACTTTTTTTTTTTAAACTACAGGCAAAGTTGCAGAACTACTGCAGATCAAACTGAAGTGGGAAATACAGAAAGACTTCTGCAGTGACTTTTTATCAACAGGAGAGCACCTCTCTCTCCTTTTTTTCTTTTACTTTAAAATATTCTATAATTTTCAGAAAGAAAAAAAAAAAGCTGAAAAACTGGTGTAGATTTTAGAGCATTTTAGAGCCTTTCACTTGGAGGATAACATCTGAAAGAACCACAGAAAATTGGGAAAAAGTTTGGTAAAGCTACCTGAGCCCCCCAAAATGACCAGTCATGAAGAAATTGTGAAAATGAGACTCTCATGATGTGACTAAGTAAATTGCTAGGTTATGACACGTGAGTGGATTCAGGTACGATATGGGATGACATAGTAGGAGTAGCGAGATATTCCTATTGCATGTAATGGTGGTGAGCACAGGAGGAAGGGGTTGGTTACATCATTGCTATGTTTTTTCTTTTTATCCAGGCTGCCGCTTGTGCAACAGAGCCCTTGGAATAGCATCTGTCCAATTACTGGCGGTTAGATTTGTATTATCTGATGTAATTAAAATGGAAGGATCTTTTAGGGCTTCTTGCTGAAGACATGAGCTACAGAGGCAGCCCCATGAGGGCAGGAAGCTGCGGGTCAGTGGTGAGAGGCTCTGCGCAGCAGTCGACCATCATTACAGCTGTGCATTATGGCTGTGCTTCTGGAAAGGATTGGGGAAATCTCCTGCCAGGAGATTGGCAGGAAAAAGGTGTGCCTGGGAAACAGTGAGCTACATATTATTTCACTTTAGGTCCTGTAAAAGCTAAGTCACCACTCTTTGAAGACTGGTGACTCTATTTATGTAAGTGGTGTAATACAGGGAGACCTGTAGGCAATTAGCCTGTGTTGGTTGAATAATCAAAGCTGTTGCAGGTTTGAGAACTAGTGAAAACATTTGTGAGGAAAGAAAGTATCTAAACTTTTTAGAGCCATTTAATCTAATTTTGGCTGGATATGGTAACCTGACTCAACAAATGGACACTGCTGCTGCAGCAGTTGTGGTTGTAAAGACTGCTGTAATGGCAAAATAAATAAATAAATGTGTATATATTTAAAAAATATATTTTTTTTCCTTTGTACATATTATTCTAGTTCACTAACCAAACCCAGAGATTTTTAATTGGAATATAATTTTGGAATGTCATTTCAAGTTACTTCTGACATTTTAAGTTAGAAGCACTGCAGCAGACATCTCTCAAATGCTTAGTCTCAGAAAGTTTTCAACATTTATTAGCTGGTGTGGGTGGACTATACTAGAGTATACCAGCATTCTGGTATCTCTGAGGCCATCACAACCCGTGATTGCAGAGATGTGCAGCTCTCCCGCAATTATCTGTGAGTACAGAGGGCTGTGTTGATGTAAGAAGTACTCTGTTATCCAAATATGCAAGACAGTGTGAATTAGAAGCAGTGGTATTTTCACATATTGCTTTCTCAGCTTTGAGCAGCCTTCTCAGTGCAAGGTGTTATTCTACCTGCTGTTATTACTCACTGTATCCATATGGTGAGTAAACGAGCACCCTTTATTTTTGGTAGCAGAAGAAACAGTATGCCTCCTAATACATGTAGATGCATACAACCATATTGTCTATTGAAAAATAGCCCAAATATTTCTTAGAAAGGAAATACTTATGTATTTCATTTTTTTTCCACTTGGCAGAGTGTGAGGCTGTTGTTATAAATTAAGTTCTACACTTGGTATAAAACAGGAATGTAAGAAGAGGTTCAGGCCAAATATCCAGGCATAGTTTAACATAGTGTCAATCTAGAAGGGAAGCTGTTGATCCTTTGATCATTGCTAGAATATAGTGTAATGGTTCCTTTGACACCTTTGTCTTTTATTTCATCAGCTTGTAGTACATGACATTTTGTGCTTGTGAAAGGTGCTGAACTGACAGGCCTTGAGACGGAAGTCTTCTGTTTGTACACATATCAGACAATACATAAACAAACACAGCACTCCCTCTGTCTCTTTCTCTGTATTTCCTGCATCTTCTCTGCACTTTAACAGCTTTATTGCTGCTGCTGCTTTCTTACATGACCACCATTTGAAAAAAAAAAGATAGTCCTATCTATACTACAATTCAGTAGTTACTGCCTGTTATTCATGCTACCAGGTTATCAGGAACACTGCTAGTGCTATCCTATCCTGTCTCTTTTATTCTTTTTCCTTTTTCTTTTTGTGAAATGGACACCTATTTCCATGAATTTAAATAATTCCACTTCATTTCATGTGGGTCAAAAACCAGTCATTAGGCTGTAATATCTTTAGGTTCCTGGTGACCTGAACCAGACAGACTAGATCTGGTAACCTATAGAAGAGGTGAAATGCTCCATATCCTATTTCCATTCCTGCTCATATATGAATTTGTTCAGTATAAGGTTAATCATGCAAACAAGAGATTTTTTTTTCTCTGAAATGCACAATAGATCTGTGTTTTTGTCCTTACTGACTGTTCGGAGCAGACAAAGAAGATTCAAAATGTGTAAAGAAGAAATTATAGTGTTAACGGTACCAGTGAATGCACAGTGAAATCATTATGTTTTATAATATTAGTGAAATTTGTCTCTTTATTCACATAGCACAGAATTCTCATTGGGAATATTGGATCCACCATGCAGATCAGAGAGAACCATTTTGCCTGTAGTATGGAGTTCTTATGGTTTTACCATTCTTGCTCTTGGAAGGAAAAGGCGTGAGGGAGGAAGGAGTTATTGTCTCTTCTCTTATTTGAATAATGCAACTATTTACAGAAAAAAAAGAAAATATGAAACAATCCACAACTGCAGTTGCAAAATTTAACTTCAAAATGTGCATCGCTATTGTCTGTGGTTGGCACCATCCTGAAAAATTCAAGAGTTATCAGGAGTTGTTTTTAATTTGCCTTTCAACTTAAAAATAAAATAAACTATGTGCTTAAAAAAGCTTGCAATCCTCAAGTAGAAATTACCACAAAAATTTGGTGCTTTCAGAATATTTCCATCGGGCTGCTTGGTGGGAGGGTGATGAAGTGCAGGTACAGGTATAGGTACAAAGCCTGGAATTCTTGGGTAGGGAGTTTTCCGAAAAAAATTTGGGATAAGATCTACACTTATGTATTTTTTATACCATGATTAGTAAATTACATATAGATACCCAGTATATAATTGCACATATGAGCTGCAGTAACAAAAGGTTTCATATGTTTTGGTGTTTTGTTTTCTTTTTTTTCCAACAGTTTGGATGTTTTTGTATTTTCAAGGTGTTTCTTGGTGTGCAGAAATGATTATATTTTCTGCTACTCTTATAAGATTTGTTATGTACTTAGTCTTTGGCTGTCCTTCACTGAATGTTGGTAACTTTTATTTTTTCAAAGATTTATGTCAAGAGGATACATTTATTTTATAATTTATTAACACTTTGGTTGACTACAGAAGAAAATCAGTAAGATAAAGGAAAAAAATATAAATGTTGGTTTGGAAGAGACAAAACGGCAAGCTTATTAATAATATCTAACTGTACAGTGGCACAGGATGAGGTTAATATTTTTAGCATTAACATCATATTCCTATCCCACTTCCTCAAACAAGGTATCATATGAACATAAACTTGAATTATTTTTGTCAAGACTGGCTTGCATTAAGGATCTGTTTGGTGATTAAGGGCAAAAACTGCCCCCTATCATTTTTCACACTTGCATTTACTCACACTTTCAGACTTGTCTCAGCTAGATCAACTAAATTTTCCCTGAAAGATTGAGAACATTTCCAGCCTCACTCAGTCACAGTCCAGAAGGAATTCAGTTATTTCAAGAAGTCTCATTACGCAGGATCCTTTTATTGCCCCTTGTTATTTATCTTTCAGTACTATCACCTTTTACTACTCTTTCTTCTTTCTTAATTCAAATTAATAAAGTCCTGCAGTGAATGATTCTTCAGTTCCTTTGAAATTTCTTTTGAAAGAGTGAGAAGTCCTCAAAAATCACAATACTCGTAAAATGGTTGAGGGAAAAAAAAACCCTTTATTCTTTCCTCTAGACTTCAGTGACACTATGAAGTTTCACATAATTTGCAGACTGCATCTCATAAAATACTGGCAAAATTTATTCAATTCAAATTAAATAGATGTAGCACAGAGTAATCTTTCTCTATTAAATATGTCACTTTTTGCAATTGTTTCTTAATATCCCTCACAGCTTCCATCTAAGATTAGCACTTTCTTTGCTGCCACAGTTTCACTAACCTACTGAATTATTCACTGAAGCATAACCTTCAGATATCAGGTTAGAAAGACCTTGATTATGGCAGGAAGTGAACTGTATAAACCATTTTTCTTTAAAAGAAAATTTCTCAGTATAGAAAAGTCTGAAATGAGATAAGTATTAAATGTGTGTAAAAATTAAGTTCATAATTGATAGGAATTTAGTCAACTGTGACATTCCTGTATTTTGTTTATAATAATGTACAATCACATTCTAGATACCATTTAATGGTGTAAAAACATGTGCATTTTCATGGTGCTTATTTAAACTTAAAGTACAGACCGGGATATCCGTTTTGGTCTTAGCTGTAAAGTGGGGCTGTGGAATCTCCCACATGGATTTAACATACTGGACAAAGAATATTTACATCAAATTCCTGATTTTGTCCCATTTGCCGCAAATTACTTTTAAGGGGCTCTCAACTCGGGAAACCATGGTGACAGAGTGGAAGGCTTCCCCACAGTAAACCTCTGTTATTGACCATTACTTTGTGCCAATCCACTGTTGAAAGGTCATTTGAACACCTACCAAGGATACAACAGCTTCAGGAACACTTCCTTTGTGAGTGTTGAAATACAAACTCACCACTTGCTTGTTCGCTTCTCGTGACCTGTCCAGTGGCACCCAGGAGCCAAAATGTAATTGTAAGGTTTAACAGGCTTTTATGCCCTCGCAAACAACATTCTACAAATTATTCTTCTAGTCATGTGTACAAATTTTCATAATGACTTGACCTAGAATAGGAAGAAAATGTGTTTTCCTAGTGTGGGTGATAACTGCATAATTACGGCCTTGTGTTACTTTCCCAGATGTCAGAGAAATGGCACAGAGGGAGAAAACAAGTGGTAAGACTCTGGGATGTTATGTGCTAGTACAGTTTGAAACAGAATTTTCTCTGTTGACCACAGTTTGAAGAATTGTAATACAAAGCATGTTGCATAAGGATGTAGGGTTTTGGATTTAGCAGGGGCTTTGGCATTTTATTTGCTGCACCATGACAGTTCCTAAGACATATTTAAACTTCTTGCCTCCTCTTCTCTGTCACTCTTTCTCAGAATGATGTTTGTGGTTTACAAGGCTTTAAGAACATGTAAGGATGTCACTTATGGGTATACAATTTTAAAGGAAATACATGCAATGTAAAGGAAACTATGAATTTTAATGATTTTTTTTTTTTTTAAGTGTTGTGTATATATTGCTCTTCAAAGGTCCTTTAAACAACAAGAAGCATTTGAAAGCAGTGTGGGACATCATGCAAATAGGGTTCCTCTTGAGAGAATATAGATGATTTTTTTCCTCATATTTTAACATATGTTATGCATACATGTATCATAAAGAAACATGCATTCATGTATCCCAGTATTTACTTATTTGATAATTCTGCTCTGTATTTATTCTGTCTTTATTCAAGAAGGATGACTTTGACAAAAAGGGCTGCAGCTAAAGGACTTGAGTTGCCAGAATTAAAGTTCCGATATGGGAAAGAGGATAAAAAGTGTACTTGGGGAAATAAATCATTTAGTACTTAGAAGTATATGGTGGGAGTCATTTTAGTGTACCCTGCTCATTTCAGTTTAAATGTGTCTACTGAAGCTGCCTGGGAGTTGCATTGAAAATGCTCACAACTCTTCAGTTTCTTCGTTTTTGTCCTTTAGCAATGTTTGCTAGAAATCTTATTGGGCTTAAAATAATTGAATGTGAGCAATATCAACACTGAAAGGGAAGTTACAAAAGCAAAAAAAAAAATCTGATAGTGGTGTTTTTTGTAGTTGTTGTTGTTTTTGTTTGTTTGATTTTTTGTTTGTTTTTATAAAATAGACAAAATGGAAATCTCATTATGTGCCTGGAGATTATATGATAATCTGAAGCCCTGATTAAAAGAAATGCTATTAAACTGATGTATATTTTTTTCCAATGAATTGATTTGCCATAAGGCTAGTGGAAAGGCTGTATAATGTGAGGCAAATTACCTTTATTTGATTGCTACCATCCCTACATCATCGGAATGTTTTGAAGAAGTTTGCTGACATCCAGAAAATTCATCTTTAATGGAGTGATAAGTGAACCCAAAATATATCAAGGAACATAAATAATCTTGCTCAGTATTTTCTGAAATAGATTTTTATGATTTCTGATCTTTCTCTATGTATGTACAAAATTTTGTAGGTTTGGAATTAATTTGTTTTTCATGTCAGGACTTTGGGTAATTGATAGATGAGCATGGGCTTCAAATGTTATACTTTCTCCGATTTGTAGGTATTTTGGAGGTTAATAGCAGACATATGTTAGAGTGGTTGCCAATAGCAACCTCTGGGATTCTGGTTGGGTTCAAATAGCCATCAACCCCACTTGTCCCCACTCGTTACTTCCAAAAGCTAGCCATGCAGATTGTTTTGGGGGATGACATTTTACATGTGTGACTAGCAATCTCTTCTGTACGTATTTATCTAAACATTTATATTGCTTCCATCACCACATTACACATGTGTGAATGAATCTTGGCTGACAACATAGCTGCGAGGAATGGAGAGGGAGTATTGTCTTTCCCAGTTAACACTGAGAGAAAACTATAAATTTTTATACTTACAAAAAGTTTCGAAGAAAATAGGTATCACTGATGGATATTGCTGCTTAAGTGTTGAAATATTAATCTGATTCCCTTTTCTTTCCTGTATCTGTGCGGAAGCATCTCATTGTTTTATATTAGTGACTCCTTTGGATTGCTATCAGGGATGATAGGTTGGGACTTGGGATAAACTGTGTTCCATACTTTATTATAACATTTTTTGCATAGATTATCTTGAGTTTTCAGGTCTATGTGCATGTATCCATGCATGCATATTCATTATTCTTGCAGCCATTAAATATTGATTTTTATCAGGTATGTGTATATAGATTGTTTTGTTTTGTTTTCAATAAGTCACCCATACTATTTGATGATGTTCAAGCAACTTGGGGATCTAGTTACACAGAAAGCTTTTGCAACATCTGTCTGGGTTATTTTTTTGTTTGTTTGTTTGATTGATTGATTGTTTTTTCCTCTTTAAACAGCTGAGAGAGACACCCTCCAGTCACGATGAATATGTGAGGGAGGTTGTGAAGCCATGCCCCAGAACAGATGAACTCCATATAGAGAGGCCTAAAACATAATTCAAGTAAAATGAAACAGCAATAGTCGTTCAGAAACTGCTAAGTAGCTTGCAGAAAAAAAAGGAAACTTCTGAACCATGCTTTGAGTCCCCTCTTAGCAAACTTCAGTATGTTAGACTTAGTATATACACCTACTCTCTTGCTTCATGCCAACACTGCTTCTCTGAAGCTTGAGTCTCTCACCATGTCGTGTGGTAGAGAGCTAGAAAAAAATGTGAGATCACACACATATCGGATGGTAGTTTGGTAGTTTTGAAATCTTCTACCACAATACCTCAATATTCAAATCTTCTACCTCAATACCATCACTAAACTATTTGAAATCAGCAGTGAAGTTCTGATTGATATATTTAACCATCACACCTGAATATATTTACTTTTGATATCTTATATTTTCAAAGACACATACTTAATAGTGCACTGTTAAGCCTGTTGGACAATCACATGCAGAAGTGATTCCTAGAAGTAATGAAAAGCATAGAAAAATAATTATGAACACAGTTTGCTGTTGTTTGCCAAGACTGCTAACCCTTAGTGCCCAGATGTCTACTTAGAATAAGGTGGGTAAAATATCTGAGCAGAGTTGCTGTCTGGATGCCTTCTTGAGAGTCTGGAATGTATCTATTCCGGCATAAGTAATTCCGGTACAAGTTCCTCAGTTGTGAACTTGGTTGGAGTCATTTTGTTAGTATATAACAAATATGGTGGGTTTTACTGTGCATGTTTTTCATAATATCATAGAATGGTTTGAGTTGGAAGGAACCATAAAGATCATTTAGCTCCAAACCTCCTGTCATGCACAGGGATACTTTTGACTTGACCAGTTTGCTCAAAGCCTCATGAGGTCTTCTCTTGAGTACTTCCAGGGACAGGGCATTCATAACTTCTCTGAGTAACCTGTTTCCTTTCCTCACGACTCTGTTATAGTGTTTTTTACCGAGAGAAGGGAAACTCAGACACATGTAGTGGAAATGACGATTAAAGAACAGGGGGAATAGAAAGGTCACAAAGAAGGTTGAAAAGAATTTTTTTTAAATGACATTAAAAGGGAGATAATGCACTTAAAACTGGGGGAAAGAAAAGGGAGGGGGGACAGATGGAGGGAGTTCCAATATTTACAAATGGCATTAAAAAACTAATTTGGAAGGAAAATGAACTAAAGGAAGAAAACAAAAAGGTGAGGGTGGGGTGGAGAGCAGGAGAAAGGGTGGGAGGAATAACAAAGCAAATAACAGAGAGGAAAAAAAACAGGCTCATGCTGCAGTTTTGTATTTTGAACATAAATGTTTGCAGGTGGTAACAATAGTAATTTTTCCATTTCTCCTCCCCTCTTTCCTGTCTGAACTAGCTCACAAATCAGTAGAATTTTCAAAACAGATGAAACTCCTAAAAGTGAGTTTGGTGTCTAAACCCACCATGGTCACTCCACAACATCCACACCACTGTAATGAATTTTTCCTGTTTTTCAGTGCTGGAAGGCATACTGACCTGGCCTGTCACGGTAATTGTATTACACCAAACTTGATGCAGCCCCTTTTTGAAACAAATGAACAAGGAGAGTGTCTGTGGGCTTCATCAACAGATTCTGGGCCTGCTGCTGTTCTTATATGAGTATTTTTAATTGTACTTTTGTACTTATCATGTTTGAGCACAGCTTAATTGCTGTGCACATTAATACTGCTTTACAAGTGTGAAATATTCATGAAAACTTGCCTCACTTGAGTCACTGGCATGACTTTCCCTGCCTACAGGAGGGTCAAGTTTTCCTCCTCCCATGCCTGCTGGGTGCATGGCGGCTCTGGCTCTCTTTTGCTGTGGAGCTTCCGCAGGAAAAGAAAAAAAATGTTTGCAAACGTGTGCCTCGCACATCTCTGTCGCTGCTGTGATAATCTCTGCTCATTGTTGTGCTGCTCCCTGTGTGCAGCAGTGGCAGTTCCACCTGCCCACTTTTGTGTGTCATTCGCTGTCACAGTGTTCCCACGTCTACGTCGACACTTCTTCCCCGGCAGCGGCTCTGGCACCATGTCTGGGCCTCGTAAATCCTGGCAGCAGCGCGCAGCAAAGCCTTTGTGACAAAGCAGAAGGATGACAATTAATGACGGATGAATTTGGGAGAGGCAAGAGGAACATGTTCTGCTTGTATGGAAGGATGCATTGCAAGGCTTTCGAGCACGAGGCAATGTTTTTACAATCCAGGCAACAAATGCAGCGTCCCTGGTCCAGCCGAGCTCTGCCGCACGTGAGCTCAAAGCATGCATTAATATCTGCCATTTGCAGGGCCTCTTGACTGCAACAGGGGCTCGTTCTCTTCGGTAGGGACATCACAGGATGATTGAGGAAGTAGTGCTTTGAAAAGGACCTTAATCGTGTGATCAGTCTATAAATTAGATTTTACACACTGTAAGTGTGGTGATGGGACTGGCCCCCTTGGCTTCAGAGGGGCTACTCACCCCAGTAAGGTTTAATGTGATTGGGGCCTTAGATTTAACAATAAATACTTTCTTTTCCTCCAGTTATACAATAAGAGCTAATCTTTCCAAATTATTCTGAGCCTTGCAAATGCTAAAAATATATATTTCTTTAAAGTGCAGGATTTTTGTTTATAGCAGGCATTAAACAGAGGTAAATGTCAGAGTAAGGATAGGTGGACTTAATGGGTTAAAAACTGTGTAAATGTTACTCTAGTTAAATTACAGCTTGTTGTTCAGATGAATACTCTCCACTTCTCATATAGCTTTAAATTATGGACAAATGCTTGCAATTGTGAACTACCTACATTGTGGCTGCCTGTTCCCAGGCTTCATCAACCCTAGCTGTCCAATGGGATTACTGTAAGCTTTCACGGCAGTCTGCCAGCCACTGATCAGAAATTCATATCCCTGGATGTTAGATTGCTCTCTTTATTCCATCCTTGTGATGGCTGTGATTGCTGTCATGGTGTTAGGTTAGAAATTAGCATTTTGTGGCCCAAATTTTGCCATCCAGAACATAATCAGAAGAGAGAGAGAGAGGGAGGAAAAAAAAATCAAAGAATAGTAATTTCATCTGTCAAAGGGAAATGCAGTGTTACCATGATACAGATGTCTACGAAACTTAGGTCAGGAAATGTTGTGGTATTTATGGTCCTATTTGGTGAATGCTTAGGCCAGCGATGCTTTTTCATTACTACAGACCTCTGTTCATAAATTAATGATTTTCCACTGATTAAAAATCATTAAAAAATAAAATAAAATAAAAAAGTCCACTGATAAAACTATAGGTGGGCTTTGGAAATTCTTAAATTAAAAGCAAAACAAAAAAAGAAAAAACAAGGATCTCAAGCAGATACTTTCAAGGACATGCTGAATTAATCACAAGAGGCTGGTTAGCAGGAGGTCAGAGAGAGACTTCTTAGCATCATTTTGGGTCATATGTCTAGAGGCGATGGCAGTATGTATGTGCTGTATTGTAATATCCCCTTTCTAGTTTTCTCGTCTGAATCAGAAAAGGATGAACACATATTGCATAGGGCTCTTGAAAAGAAAGAGACAAACTGGTAAATATCACTAGTTTTGAGGATTTCTATTCTTTAAAATAAAGTTGTATTTGACTGGATAATGAAAATATGCTACTGCTTTTCACCACTTTTGTGCTATATTCTGCTTTATTTTTCCGAGTGTGTTGTATCTGGTGATACAAAGGTGGTGATTAAACAGCGCAGTAGTAGTCACTGATAGATTTAATGAACACTTATTACTTCTCCAAACAAGGATTTTTCTACGAATCTGTTTCAAAACAAATCATCAGAGCTTATTACAAAAATTATGGAAAACAATTATTTGAAATTTAGTGTAGAGATATGGTTAGGTCCTTAAAGGTAGCCTGTTATTCTTTTTAGGAAACTCACAGACATGCTAATTTTTCCTGTCATTAGCACTGAACAAGCTGGAAGGATTCTGACATGCGAGGTGCACAGATTCTGTTAGGAGCCTTGATTTTTATCCACCCAAGCTTATCCGTCATCTTTAATCATGCAAAAAGCAGGATTACTTAATCATTTCATTTTATTGAAAAGAAAAAGAAAGATTTACATTAAAATGATGACATGCAAGAAAAAAATAAATTGAAAATGATGATGAAGAAAATGTAATGTAGAGACTAAAGCTCCATTGGTTTTGTGATGCTCATTTAAAGCAATGATCTAGTAAAGCCAAGATATAAAAGTAATGATGATGTTAGCTGTTGAAGTATAACCATCTTATCTTTGCGTTTTAACACACATTCGAACATGGTATATGTAGTTAATTTTAGCCAATGATAACTAAAGAAGGTACTGATTTTCACCTGTGCTATATTTATTCTTTGCATTAAGCTGTACCTTTGTCTGAAATAAATACGGTGTGTATTCTAAAACACAAACGTTAAAATGAAAGCTATACTGGCATTTTCATAATCACTATATTGTGCATGTGCTTATTTGTAATCTCCCTGCACAGGACTGGCCAGAATTTTTCTGATATTTTTCATCTATCTATGGAAAGTACTGACTTAATGCATGAGTGAATTATCTTTAGGAGATAGAATTAACAAAATATTAATGAGTGATTTCTGTATCTTTTGTATTTAAACCTTGCATTGTATTCCCTAAGAGTCCTAGATTTAATACATTTGATTTAACATATTCCCTGTATTTTTTAAATTTTTTAATCAATTTTCAATATTCTTTTAAGTTAATAACTTTTTTATATTTATTTTTTTTTGTCACATTAACTCCTGTTAAGTTATGTCAGAATTCAGGTGGTAGAAGGAGAAGGAAAAATATACCTGCCATCTTCTTAATTCACAAAACATTTGTTTAGGAAACATATTATAGTTTTAGAAAGAGTTTTTTAATGGAGAAAAGGAGGAGATATTTTCTTCTTTTAATATATATAAGTGGTGTATTTCACTAAAGAAAATATATTAAAAGTACCAGACTTTAAGGACTTGGTATGATATTTACATAAAATGGTGCATTAAACAAGTAATTACATTAAAAATCAATGTTTACCAATTAGGTTATTAATAATTCATTCTACTGTACTAAGTTGAGTGAATTTAAGGTTGAATACTCTGGTGCCAAATTGTTTTATGTACATTAACATTTAATGAAATCTGAAAAATATCTTTTTTTTTTTTTTAATTCATAGCATTCCTAGTTATTGATATTCAGTATTTTTAAAGAGAGGAAAAAGGAAAAAGAGAACAAAGTCCTGAGTGTTTCTGTCTTTACATCAGAAAAAGTCTCTTGTATTGGTACTAAAGGTAAGAATGTCAAAATAGTAAAAAAATAAAAAATAAAAAATAACTAAAAATAAAAGAAGATAAAAATAGTTATATACCTGTTTGCTTGAATTCAGTAGTTCTCAAGACACATTGTGGCATTAACTGTGTACACTGCTTGTCTGTGATAGTGGACTATTTTGATGGGTAACCTTCTAGTAGCAGGAAAATTGTAATAATGTCAGGGTAAAATGGCAAGGATGGGGAAAAAGACTGGGAGACTCTAACCACAAGAAAAAATCCTGTGTGTAATAACATATGAGCAAGTTCTGTTTTATAAAGTGTACAGTTATTATTGTTATTATTAAAAAAAAAAAAGTAGATAAGAAATTTAGCCTTCCTATAGCTTTCTTGTGCACTTCCATATGTTACTATAAAAATAAAACCTAAAATTCTCTGCTACCACCAAAATATAAAATAGTTTGGGAATTAAAATACTGTATTACTGCATTTACTTAAAATACAAAAGCAATCATTTTTCTGAAATACTTTTTCTTCCTCTTGGATGCTTTGGTCTCTCTGATAATATCACAAATCTTAAAAATCCAAGTGGATTCAAAAGGTGATATTTTAATATAGGCTGACCCTCAGCATTCTGCTTTATGAATGTGAACATTTTAAGGCACAAGAACTACAGTTCTGTAGCTTTTCTGCTAATATTACAAGAAAATACGAGGGATATTGAATTATATACAGTTACTCCTCAGTAGTGATGAAGTAAAGCCAACTTACTGTACGGATGCAGTCTGAATAATACAGTGAGGATAAAAAGAGGGCTTTCAATAATTTTTCTTCCAGAATGATTAACTATCTTTCTCTATCACTGTAAACGAACTTAGAAAGTACTTGTATGATACAAGTTCATATAACTGGTGTTATTTTACATTAAGCAGTTATCTTCCTTATTGATATGATTTTGCAAATCCAGAAAGGTCAAGTACCTGGCTTTTAGTCTTGCTTTTAAAGAAATTGAAATAATTTTTATCACTTTTAATTTTGGTAAGACTGGTTAACGCTGTTCTGACAGTATGATTCATTTTCAAATATAGAATTAGAGATCTTTTGCTGGTTACCTAATATAGAATTATTTACTGAAAAGAATTAGGTCTGGCCTTAGAGTGGCTTAATTCCATGCTTTTACATCAGTGTCTCTGAAGGAACCACAGTTGTAGATTTACAACTGTACAACTGTAGATTTACAATGGCCACATACAAAATGCTAACATATTGGATTATATTAGTCTTTTTTTTTTTTATCTAACCAATAACTTGGAATTTGAAATATTTCACCTGATATAGCCTAAAGAATCTTCTTTTGTTCCTTTTTTGAAAGGATTTTACATTTTGAATTATTTTTTTAAAGTATTTTATAGAAATTTACTTTCACAGATATTGAAATATTCTTTTGTTAACTTTCCATTAATTCCCACTAAATTATAGCTATAGTACTGAAGACAGACACTTATTATTTGTTAAGCATCTTTGAATATGAAAATCTGAGTCAGTTATTAGAAATAATGAAAGCATAGGCGTCAAAACAGCAAAGACGAGTGACAAAAAAACTGCAAGAGAATTCAGTTGTCTAACGTTTAAGCAATAGGTGGCAGTGTTACCTAAATACTTCGCTTTGAATTGGAAAAGGATGGGAGTACTTATGAGGAGCAGGACATTTGTTTTACTTGTACATAATTGCAGATTTGTACAAACAGATTTTACATTGTTAAGGATGCTTTAGAGGAGTTTTCTTGAAAGACAACTTTACATTCAGTATCCATGCTCACTTAAATGACCTACATTTTTGTGTTATATGATTTATTAATAAAGAGATTTTTCTGTAACCTTAAATATTCCATTTGTATCTGAAAAATAAGAATATTTCCCTATGAAATACTGTGTTTGAAAATTTCATGCGTTTTAACTTCGTTATATATTTATAGCAGTAAAAACCAAGCATAGTATTATAAAACATATTACAGAAATTACTTTTCTAGTTTATTTCAAATTTATAGACCCATTTAATAAAGCTTGTAGCACATAGTGCTTTGCTAGAGACTTCAGAGTGAACTTGCAGAATACTTTAATAGTACAGCTCCATATCACTGTGTATACTTGCACAAATCTAAAAACACCGTCTTCCTCTTCATATAGGAGTAGATATTCTTTTCCACACCTCCTGAAAAACTTGCAAAAAGAGGTGGCATTGCCTGGTAAAATTGATGCATTAATATACATTTCTGTACTCAGTATGTCAGTATGCATATTTACTTAAATATAAAACTCTATACAAAATACATCACTGTACATTACAAGCAGAAACAATTATTTAAGCCATTTTGGTCCTTTGTGTGTTACTTTAGCATATCTCATCATATAATACCATACTGACCAATGCAGCAGCCATATTCCATACCATGTGTTTTAAGTCTAGGATACAGGTTTCCTACGGTACCACTTCCAAGAGAGGTATTCATCACTCTGTGAAAGAAACACTGTGCTGTACTTTTTTGCAGTTTGAAGAGGAGGGGGAAAGAAAAAGACTTGATATAGCATGTTGCCTTAGTTTGATAATTAAACCTTACTTTATATTATTTATATATTACTTTATACCTGTTAATTTTAATCTAAAATTAGGATGTTGCATATAAAAGGAGAAAGTTAAATGATAATCTTGCTAGTGAAAGAAGATAGTGATGGATAGAAGCAATGATGAAATGTGTCTGATAGGGTAGTTTTCCTCTGTACCACCATTTCGTTGCTGCTCTGGGATTACAGCAAAATGGTGGCTACTTATATTTTATGGAAAATGTAAATTTTATGGTAACCTTCCTATAGACTCCAAATTGCTTCTCCCTTCCATCTCTGTTATATTGCTTTGTTAGAGTGAGCATGCAGTTCGCCTTCTGAAGCTTACAGTACTAAGAAAAATATAAAAGCTCTGTTGTAAAATTATCTATCAGCAACACAGTATTTACTTACATACATATACTTAAAACTAAACATGATCAAACACGAAAATCATGTTGTCTTACTGCTATGGATAAGGTACCATATTGACATACATTTTTGAGCTCATTCCTGTTTTGCACAGCAAAGAACTTCTGTAGCAGACTGCAAACACTTGCAGTTTTTTTTTTTTTTTTTTTTTGCTTTGGTTAAAACTCCTTATTATCAATGAAGTCTAATAAGAAGTAAAACTGAAGAAGGAGATTAGATAAAGTGCTAGCACTTTGCTTTCTTGCTGTTCTGTGTTCCTAATAGTTGATTGGCACTGAGTGACAACACTGTCTTGTAAAAGGTCCCCTTATCTACTTTAGGGATAGGGGTAAGGTATGGAAACAGCATCTTCCTGAAACAGCCACACACTTTGTCACAGTTTACTGAAGAATGCTACTTGCAATAATATTGCTTTTTCACAGGTAAATACATTTTAGAATTGAAGGGAATTGTATGCTTTTTATTAACTACATGTGTTACAGAGAATGCAGGAAGGCAAAAAGCAAGGGGAAATGAACAAAACCAAATTATGAAAATGAACTGAAAGCAGGAGAAATATAACAATATTGTTGTGTTTTATTTTTTCTTAAACACTGTAGGAAATTTCTATGTAGAATTTCTTGTAACTGCAATTATTCTATTATAGTTACATTATAGTTAAATTGTATTAGTAAAGCATAGGGTGTTTAAAAAATGAAGCTCCCTGTCTCTAGATAGATAGATAGATAGATATTTAAAATTAAATTCATGTAATATTATCTAAAATGTCCTAATTTTATGAGGTAATTTTGAAAGTTTGACATTTTAAGTAGTATATATATAAAAAAAATCATATAAAAAATCAGCTTGCACAGTCAGTTTGTACATCAGGAGGATGTAAGTATGGTGATAAAATGCTGAATTTAAAACACATCATAGTGGAGTACAGGCACTAATGCTGTTTAGTTTAAAAGAAGGTTCATCAAGAGGCAACATTTTTCTTTGAATGTTCCCGCAACAACACAATCTGCATAAAAACGTATATATATTTCAGAGATACTGGATATCTATAGTCAGAAGGGGTGAATGAATATTGAATTCTACATGAACAAGCACATACACACTGTCCTTGTTGGAAGATAATGCTAGCTACAGTGGTGCTATGTTCTAAGTGTACCTGTCTTTAACTTCCACTTCACCCTCCACAATTTTACACTCTTGTTATCCCTCAGAGGGAATGGTGAGTTGGAACATTATGTAAAAGTAACATTGTAACTCTGTATCCTTTCTTGATGGCTGGATAAATTTTAAATTTAGTTTGTTTGTTTGTTGTTTTGTTCTGTTCTGTTTTGTTTTTGGAGGGGAGGAGAAGTATTTTGTTCTGTAATGCTGCAACATATTTCAATTGAGATTTTAAATATAGAAATGATAATGACTTAACTATTTCTATGAGGGAATCATAAGCTTTTAGGCACAATCTGAACATGTATTTTATCACTCCAGTTTCTTACCTGTAGCCTTGAAAGTTAAAAACATTTTTATAGGTGGCCCAGTTTAAAAATCATATTTATTTATTTATTTATTTATTTATTTATTTATTACTTAGAAGACAATATACTGTTCTCAAACTGCATAAGCTGACTTTAAATTGGATTGATTTCATTTTCCCTTTTTAATTTGCTCATTTTACCTATATATTTACATATAAAGGTCAGGGTACTCTGAATTTCTATTTGAAATGAAACAATACTCAGCAAGATCTAAAAATTGAAAACGTTTCTAACTTTACAATTCAAATATGTCACACATAATATTTTTATTTTAGTTAAAATACCATAATCCTAAAGCCCTCTTGATCAATCAGTGTTCTAATCACATTGTGGCATCATTCTGTGTGTTAAAATTAGCTATTTAAAACTGCTAACTAATAACATAAATATTACTGTAGCACTTTATGTATGGCTAGTTCATAGAGGAGCTCTACAGTCATTTGGTTTTAAAGTTCTCCAGTGTATACAGAAATGCAGCTTTTGATGCTTAAAAAATGCCAGTATATCACTGCAAACACAAAATAAGCAGAAGCTTTAGTATAAGCAATTCAATTTACATACTAAGAAAAAGTACTCAAAACAAACTTGTAGTGTGCTTACACAGAGTTGAAATAACATAAAAAGAAAGGCACATCATGTTTAATCCTACAAAACTGCAGCTGTGCTGGCTAACATTGGTTTGCTCTGGATCTGCCAGAGTCGCTGTTGTGATTTCTGTTCTTGTTGCAGATCAGACTGAAAACAGTTACATGCCAGTGGAGGCAGTTTAAAAATAATTATTTGTAAGGGTTCATGGTACGTTTCTATAAATTTATGGGTTAAAGCAGGGCTTAATTTCTGAAGAAGAAGAAAGGTACATTTTCAATCTGAATTAGGTGTAACCTTTTTCTCAGAATCACACAGAATCACAGAAGGAATTGGAAGGAACTTCGAAAGATCATCCAGTTCAATCCCTCTGCCAGAGCAGGAACAGTTTATAACAATGTTTAAAAGTATTGTCATATGCAAAGACATTAAATACAGATCTACTGATCATTTTAATTCTTTATTTCAAGTTATATGCTAATCATAATATGTACAGAAAGTATTCAGAGGATTTTTGCCATGTTTTTGTAAAATAAAAGGTACGCGTTCAATACCATTTTTATACAAACTATTCTAAATGAGTTACTGACTGTATCAATATAGACATTCAGCAGCTTGAAAGTTTTTGTGCTGTCCAAAAAGACGCACCACCAGGAGAACGGTCTAATCCTTTTTACTGAGCAGGTATTGGTGCCTAACAGGTGTGGTATAGCTTGCCTCATGCCTGCAAATTTGCTCTTAGCTTTTCAGTAAGCTTAAAAAAATTTAAATGGTATTTAAAATGCAAATATATTTATATTGTATCAGTTTCTGTTGAGTAACTATTGTGTTTTATGTAGCATCTGTAAACTGGACGTTTCTTTGTTCTATTCAGAATTTTTAGCCTTTTTATATTTTGTTGTGACTGTGATGCCTATAAAATTAAGCACTTGGCTTTTCTGTCATATTTTCAGTCGAAAAAGTTAGATTAAAAAACTTCAATGTTTTAAATTGGATCTAACAGCATTTTATTAGTGAGAACTATTTTAGTTTTCATAATTTCAGTCAAAAAAGAAATTATCTCTGAGTAACTCAAATACAAATCTCTCAGTAACTCAAATAAATTTAATCACTCAGAACAACAAAATTAGTGAGCATACTTTAATAAACAAAAGGAAACAAACAAGAAAACCCCAAACACAGAAGAAAAACAAACAACAAACAAAAAACAACACATTCTTTTTTACCTGATGCTGCAATGATAAAAGCTGTGTAATTACATTTCAATAGCTGAGATTCTGACTTTCACTAGATTGGTCATTCAGAATGCTCAATTTACTCATTTGCTTACATAGAACTTAGAGGACGGAATGGTAACCAAGCCTTCTGTCTGTACCAGTGCAGAATTGTTTCCATGCTGTATATCTGGGAATGTTTTGGCCAGTTATTCTAAAATTGCCTAGCAGTGGGCCATTCTTTGCTCTCCAGGGAGAATTTTCTATTGGTTAACTCACAGTCATTTTCTTCTTTTTTCCCTACTGATATATTCCCTTTATTAATTTCCTCCCATTACTCCTAGTTATACCTCCTTTTACTATGCTAAATAATTCTTTTTATGCTAAATAATTCCTTTTTTTCCATTTTGAGTTATCACTGTAACATTGCTGTTCTCCTTTTTATGGAAACTGTCTCAAATTGGCAAGATCTAAAATATGCTGAGTTAAATCTGCTATAAAAGACTTTATTGACAATTACTATAACTTAAACACAGTACTGCTTTAATAAGCTCAGTTAAAACTGAAGTTTGAATAATTTTTTCTTAGCTGAACCAAGAAATCTATTAAAAGGAACCCTCTATTTTGAGCTGTTTTGTAGTGATGTAATGGAGCCAAACGGTTAAGCATAGCTCCGATAGCCCAAATCCTCTGGGTCAAATTACCCCATCTGCTGAGAAACACAACAGGGTTAAAAGAAACACAGACTCTGGACAAGTGCTTCTGGTAAGAGGAGAAAAAGTCACACAGCATTTTCTCCCTTTTCCAGGGTCGGAGCTGATTTCAGCAGGCTCTCCTCTGCTCTCTGTGGGTTTTCCTGGAGGCTGCCCACTGCTGGAACCTGCTGATATCCTCTTCAAAAAATTGCTTTGTTCCCTTATAGTCTAAAGGAATGGGGACTTGGGAATGCAAATTTAGCCTTCTTCTGCTCCTGCAATTGAAAAGAGCTGTGATGCTACAGTAACTGCATGTGCCTGCAAAAGAAGATGGAGAGGGCAGTTACAGCATAGGATGGACACACCTATGAAAGAGGAAACAGGTTTTCCTGTACATCGAATGTTACACTAGTAAAATTGAGATGATAAGCTTAAGATAAACCACAGTGAGTTTTTCAAAATGTCTTCTAACTTCACTTCCCCTATAGGAAAGACCCCTATAAGGGGCCTATGAAAGACCTCTTTATTTACTAGGAGAGACTTCCACACCAGCAGCTTGGCAAGGATTGAAAACCACTGCAATAAAGTTCCACTGATGTATGCTACCATTACAGTTACAGTGAGGTGGTTTGCTGCTGTTTGATGCTGCACATATGACATTAGTAACTACCCATTTGCATCAGCTCTGCTTTTGCAAAAGGATTCTATCCTAGCTGAAGTTAATGAAAACTGGGAGTTCATTGCCTTTGACAAGGCCGGCATGTTTTAAGAATACCTGTACATGATTAAGTAGGGACTAGTTTTCTGTTTGTTTGTTTTCCTTCAGTTGATTTTTCTTTTTGTTTGTTAAACTTTGATTTCTGCATCTCACAAGACAGTATTCTTCAAATATGTGTATTTGTGTGAATTCTATATTTGTTGAACTAACGTGAATTAGTACAAAGCTTTCAGCGCCATAGTGATATCTGCCTTTATTGCATCGTTCTTGGTGACCAGCATGTTTATTCTGACAGAAATTCAGGCTGCTGTATTCACCTTATTTTTCAGAGTTCAAGGCTATGTTTGTAATATTTTGTGCTCTCGTGCAATATGATCTCTCAGTGAGGATATCTGAAAAATAACAGGAACATAGAAAAAAAGAAATCCGATGAGTAGTGGTAAATATTTTGTTTCATAATTACATTTGGGTCCTTCTGATTATTTTCTGAATGTTTGTTTTTATTTAAAATAACAATTCTGATATCCCTCAGAGCGTGTAAAAGGCGCTCTGTGTAAACAGGTCCCTCTGCCCTTGTTCTTTAGGCTGTAGTGAGGCTGCTGAAAGGTTTGAGTGATGGTGCAATGTTTTAAATTAAATATAGATTTGGGGTTCTGTGCCTGCTGAGTTGAGTGCTGTAAACATTGGAGGACCAATCAAAACAAGCGTAAGTGACACAAGTGATCTTCATTGAATCACTTGGCATTTCTCTTGACTTGTTTAGAGACAAATGTGTTTGTTTCCTTTGGTGGAATTCTGTATCTAGATCTAGTCTGAATTTTCATCTAAAGAGAGCATATCACAAGATAAATGGCATTCTTTTACCCTCAGCAGCTAGTTAAAGAAAAACAGAGCATAAAGCTAGGGAGCCATGGCATTTGGAGGTTGTTTTCTTGGTGTGATTAACTGCACTCCATTCCTGATCAACTCTCCTTTTAGTTTACAGTATCCTTATCCCATCATTTGCTGTTTATGAGTAAAATTTCCAATTTTCCATGAAATTGCTATGGCTGAAAAGTGTTAGGTGCACCTGTGTGTGTGTACAAGTGTGTATTCATTAGTGTTTGGTGCAGCAGGTGTTGAGAGCTCATTTTCCTTGGTGTGAATACATTTTACATCAGTGGAAGGCACTGAGAGATCTTACATTGCAATCTTTTGTGAGAGGCAGCTTAACGCTTTTTTTATTGCTTCACTAGAAGGAGACCAGGCATGCCAAGGCCCTTCTCTAGTGCTAACAGCTCCAGAATATTGCTCAGCTAAGTGATGAAGAGCGCTTATATGCTGAAAGGATTTCAAGAAGAGGGCTATCATGGGGAAAAAAAAAAGAAAAAAAAAAAGAACCTCCAAACTTAAAAATGTCGCAACTGGTTAGGAAACAGGCAAGAAAGTTAAATCTTTGTTGTACAGCTTTAATTTTTGAGTATAGAAGACTCATTTGAAAGACTGGACTTGAGCTGGAAGAGCAGATGATCATGGGCAAGTGTAAAGATACGATTTCCTCACTTCTGCAGTTAAAGAGCAGGGAGAGGTAGCAGTGTATTTATTGTTTTTCCCTCTTGCTCTATGCAACGTCTTAAGCTCTCTCCTGCATGAGTCATTCAAGTTTCTCTCTTTAGTCCTTACAGAAACATTTTACATCTGCAGCCACATTCACTATTATAAACATGATCGGATATGGAGAATTTCCCCTTTCAACTGCAGCAGAAAAATATGTTCCTCTGTAATAAGGGAGACAAATGGATGTATAACAAATAGGCCATTCCAAAAGCAGTCACTTGTTTCTGTAGTATCATTCAAAAGCGAGAAACAGGGAAATAATGAACAATCCATGCAGAGGTGACTTAGGAGAGAGTAGAATAAGATGTTAAAAAAAAAGAAAACAAATCATGAAAGCTATGCCTAATGCAAAATGTATTGTTCCCCTTTGAAGGGCAACATCACACGCATGGAATATCTCATACTGCCTAAGAAAAGAAAGTCCAGTTAGTGGCCAGGAACACCCTGATGTCCTGTGCTACAAATTGAAAGTGAAGGTTACTTTCTTGTAGACTTTATCTTAAAGCAGTAAAATGGGTAGCTGCAGCTACAACTGGAAGTATTGATTTTGTAATTTCAGCAAATTAAGAACAAGACAGGAAACCTATTAAACCTTTCCACTGATTGCCAGGGCACTTTTTGGTGATGCTGGTGCTGACATTAAAATTACATGCGCCTGTCTCTTTAAAGCCAAACATATACATTTTATGGAAGATAGTGCCAGTTAACATGCTGAAAAAGGATCTTTATAAATCTGTGTAATTTCACATTTCAGATGTGAAACTTTTGAAGCCTGATGACATGAATGTCAAGCAGCACATCTAAAATTTTCATAAATTATGGTTCATGTTAGATGTGCTTTTATTACATTTTAATAAATTAAAATTTTCACAAAGCCAGAAGATTTTTTATAATAATAGCAAAGATGGTAACGCTAGTAATAGCATTATCTGTCAGAACATTATGAGTAATGATTATGTAAAAATCTGTGTAACAAAGGCTAACAGAAGAAATGATCAAATTATATTCCTCTGTATCTTGCATAAAACAAGTTATTTTATTACAGTTGCAAAAACCCAACTTCTCTTAAAGCAATATTTAAATTACTTTTAAAAATTGGTGTAATTAAATTCATGCGAATTACAATAATTAAGATCACTTGTTTCATAAAGAATTGTTTTAAAGCTTTGCTTTAATATTACCGAATATAAATTGCGTGTTTTACAAATGCAGTTTTTCTAATAGCCCTTAACGAGAAAATTTTTCATTAAAATTGGGGCAGAGCAAGGCAAATTATATCTAGATCCACATTGAACACCCTATAAAGATGTAAGTTTCCAGTTTATCCAATTCATAAATATTTTGTTTCATCTGAGCAGGTATTTGGCATTGTTCCAGTGTGTAAACAAGCAATGGTTTTACACACACAAATCTAATTTACAGGCAAGCCATCATCTACATTTACTGTAGTAGCCAGCAATTTGTGATATGCCTGTAACAGAAATGCATGATGATAGGGGAGACAGCGGGATTGCAAATTTTTTTAAAAAGAGACTGTATTTTTAACAACAAAGGCGATCTTATAGAGTGTGGGGGAACACTGCTGAGAGACAGAACCAAAAACATCCACTGGAACAACCATGAACTTGTAGCAGGAGTTTGTACCATTCCGAAACATATAAAGGGGAATGTGCAGCTTATGTTAACAGTAAAGCAACAGAATAACACATGAAACTGGATGCCAGGTGTGAGAATGTGTACCTAGAGATAAAGGTATGGAATGGTGACGTGGATTTAATACTAATTAAGATCTGAAATATGTAGGATGAGAGACTACAGGGAAACACAGAGCTTCAAACAAACAAACCAACCAACTAAATCTTTTTATTTGTTGAAGAATTCCTGGGGAACTGTGGGGCTTCATAGCCACCTGCCCCACACCAGCAGAAATGCGGGTGATAACACTGACTCTTTGTAAAACATCTGCCTAGTATACCAGGAATGCACGTGCATGCCTGCTTATGCAAACTGTCTGTTTTCCTTTTGTTTTCACAGCAGATTTCGTAGGCTATTTGATGGCTGCCAAGGTGGATGAGCAATGCATATTACAAGCATATTTAGCTTTATAAGTATAATAGCTTTAACTCCACAAAAGCGTTAGTGTCTTACCACACTGCACAGGCAGAAAATTGCAGAAACGTTCAGCTCCTACTCACACTTCACAGTTTGGGGCTGTAACAAATATGAAGAGAAGAAGAATGCAATAACAGAAAGGACAGGTGCATACATAAGCTATTCACTATATGGTCTAAGTGCTTACAGGTGGCTGCCAGGATAACCACTCCCAGATGGTGGTGATTTGTATGGAGAGGTGCAAAAGGTGGATTGTAAGGAGGAATTAAAAATGCATAAAGAGGTGGCTCTGTTAGGGAGATGATAGTTTGTTTAGTGCAGAATGGGCTCAATAGCCCAATAGAGTAGGAGCTTTAACTTACCTTTTTTGAGTTCCTTCTAGCTATTTGACAGCACTGAAATTTTTATTAAGTCCAGTTTTGAGGTTTCTCCTGAACTTATTTTTGAATTTTCTCTTCTTCCTTTTTTTTCTTCTTCTAGATTCATTAGCATAAATTACATTTCTTTTTTTTCCTGTAATGTTAAAATGAAATGAATGTTTGTTTTCATGATTGTACATAATATGTCCGTATACATAAACTATGTATACGTATACATATACAAAATAAATACCTAACCTACCCATTTCACAAGGTGAAATTATTAGGAGTGAATGACAGAGAGCTCCACCCTATATAGTGCAGGTTCTTTAAATTGATATGAAGATTAGAGCTCTAGTCTTTCAAGTCCAGGGATAAAAGCTTAAAATTCAGACTGAAATCCTAATTATTTTTAATTTAGTAGAAATGGATGAAGATGTGCATGAGATGTACACAAAAGCCTGTAGCCAAGCAAGGTAGGATAGTTTCTGGACTATCTCCCTGGAATATTGCACACAGAATGCAGTCTAGTATATTTTCCTCTTACTTTTCTGGCAAGTGTCCTCATTAAAAGCTCTCTTACGGTATTTTGCAGAAGTTGCCTTACATATGAAACACTTGGAGAGCTTGAGTTATGACCCATAAGAGAGAGTGGGGGAAAAATATTAAATTTCCCAAAATGCTGCAGTATAGAGAATCATATCTTGCACACCTTTGCTTTCCTACTGAGAGTAAAAGAATTTGTGTTTTTTGATACATGTAAACTTGTGCTCATAAATATACACGTGTGTGCTGAAAAACACTGGAATGCTTGTTGAGATTTTGTTGTTGTTGTTTTTTTGTTGTTGTTGTCTTGGTCTTGGAGCCTGTCCAGTGATGCAGAACTGCCCAAAGGACACTTGAAATCGAATTAACAAGTGGTGAAAAGTTTGGTAGAAACATGTTGAATTTGGTGGTAGCTAACTGTTATGGTTTTATTATTTTTGGTTATCGGTCCAGGGATCAAGTCCCTGTTCAACAGCCTACAAACCACTGACAGAAACTTTGGATATCAATGGCTCCTTCACTTTTTCAGCTGCAAATGGTAACAGCTACCTTCATTTGCGCAATCAGGATAATGTTATGAACCACTGCTAGAACTGTGATTTAGATGGAAAATGTTCTTCAGATATTGTGAAACTGTCAAGACTTGATTATCAGCAAGGCAGCGTATGCATCTGAGGAATAAGGAAGTTAATAGATACTTGGTTAACGGGACTGATAACAAGATTGTGCTAAATCACAGAGTAACAAACATAGGATATGCTTTTGTAATTCAAATAATTTAATATTATCATTACTTGGGAAAAGGCAGTTTCTTAATTTTATATGTTTTGTTATTAATATAAATAAGTTATGTTTGAAAAAAGTTTTTAAACTGTGCCATCCATTGCTCATTACAATTTCCTCCTTAAGGAAGGAGTTTCACTTTGGGTATCTGCTGATGTTACTGTTGGATCCAAGGTACTTTTCTACTGTAAATGCCTCTCAAAAGATGTGTTCGTCTTTCTCTACTCTCCATTTTTTTCCACTAAGTATGGAAATTGAATGTGGCTTCACATGTCTCTGCTATTATGTGTTTGCTAATGAAGATCATACAATAATTGAAGATAGATGAACTGATGAGCAGTTCTAAACAGCTGCTGAGGTGTTCCTATGGGAAACTTGTCCTTACCAGTAATGTGGATACAATTGCCTTCACCATGTACCTAGGCTAACCTGGATTAAAACATGAACGTTTACTAAAGGCAAATATATCTATAGCCAGAGCTCTTATTTCGTACTTTTATTTACTGTCAAGAAAAATAAGCTTTGAAGACACTTTATATTTTCATCCTTAAGCAGATGACCACCAAGAACTTCCTCCCCACCCCCCCCCCCCCCCGCCCCCCCCCCAAAAAAAAAAAAAAAGGCAAGGGACTGGTTTAAATATTTCATTTAAAAATATATATATAGATGACAGGTTCTTATTATGTGTCTTATCTTTTACACTGCTAAAATACACGGACTTTTAATTTGGAAATGTGCCTACAAATGTGACAGCAAGAAAATTACTATTTAAATATGAAACCTCTGTTTCATATGCAAGTGAATATTTCCAAGGAAAGTAAGGAGGTGAAGATTAGAAATGTTTTCTCAACTGTAAAACCATCTATTTCTCAGGAAATTATTTGGGCAAACTAAGAATAGAATTTTTGAAGGATCAGTCAATGAAGGAGGGAATACCTAAAGAACAATTTATTTATTTATTTGTTTGTTTTACAAAAAACAGGCAAAGTGATAACTTTTCTAATGGATATAATAATTAAGCATTAGAGTAGATTGCAGAGAAAGATTGTGGAATCTCCATTGCTTTTTGAAAAAATAAAATGAAAAAAAATCAGGACAGAGAGTGTTTCAGTAGGTCTTCTATTTTCACTCTTATAGAAGAGCTTCTTTTGGTCTTCAGCTCACAAGTGGTCCCCAGAAATGGATCACCTACTAATGAGTAAGAAGAACCTAATGCAGCAGAATATATGTGTAGGTTGAAACTTTATTATTTCCTGGGTCTTTGCCACATACATAAATTGAGCATGCCTTTACACATTGGAAATGATTCCCACAGACGTGTCCAAACTGAGAGCTGGTCTACACACGGCAGTTTCTGACAGGTATACTTCTATTTTGTTTCAAATGTTTTTAATTTAGAAGAATTTCACTTTTAGTACAACTTTAATTGTGGTGAATCTGCTGACCCAGTTCAGCAGGAGGAGAGCCTCTCTCTCCCATTTCGAAATGGTGAGAGAGAAGGCAGAAGAAGGAAACAGAAAGCAGCTGAAAGACCATTCATTACTCAACATGTACATCTCTGCTATCTTGGCGGCAACTTTACGGCACCTAGCGAAAAAAGATGATAAACTAAGAACAATGTTCCACATCCTAAAACATGCCTCCTAAGACAGAAAGAATTATCTACCCACTTCATATCTGTAATAGAAATGCATTAGATTTGTACTAGTTAGAAGCTAAATGACATATGTTAACCTCTTATGGAGACAGAGGGATAGTGATAAAGCACCATGGTCTCTGTTTGGCCTAGGGTAAAAAATTTCACCATATCTTTTTCTGAAGATTTGAAAGAGAAAGGAGGGTTGTCCTTCATAATGAGTGCATCATCTTCCATGGGACATAGATTACAGGATAAAATGGATTTTCAATATTGGAACTATCTTTTCCAAAATCAAAGATGCAAATTTAGTGCATGTAATTCACATTTGTTGTTTTTTTTTCCCTGCTCAAGCAAAAGTGGTACTGCTGGAATTCTGATTAACTAATGAGGAAATTGTAAGGTATTCATTCTTTCCACTGTGTCTTCCTGAACAGATTAGCAGCAAAATTTGCCCTTTTTCATGCATGCAGAACATAAACATAGGAAATCATGGTACTTCTTGATGTAAAACCAGTTCTCAGTTTTTCAGTCTTTGAAGAAATAAGTCTATATGTCAATAACAAATTAAGCAGGTAAAAACTTGTTCTATTTACATTAATGGTTAATACTCAAAAGATTAACACAGACTCATAAAAAAGCAGGTTTATTTCTGGAGATAACATCCTATCTGACCAAGCTGTGTGTGAATCTACTACAGGGCTATGTGGACAGGTTGTGATTTTTAAAAGAACTAGAAGACAAAAATCTTAGTTAGGTAATAATTCCTGCAGATGTGTACGAAAAAATGGAGTAAAAGGGGCATGGGGATTTTTTCGAAGTATATTTTCATTTTTAATCATTTTACTGCACGTTCATAATTTTCTTGCTAATATTTATGAATGCACACTTTGCATATATTGTACCTATACTTACATAAACATTGAGATAGGTTGGAGATGGCCATTATCACTTGTTAGAATAACTTAATTAAACTTGCTTATTAAAACCCTTTAATATGTTAGTGATAAAATCTTGATTAGTACATTTTCCTGCTAGGTGACCTTCTAATTTAATAGAAAACGAATTTTTAAATGGAGAAAAATGCCTGTGGCAGAGATTTTGTGCAAGTGAATAGAGTTTGTAATACACATAGGGATATAATCGAGCCTAATTAGCAAGGGTGCAAATGAATTTTTATTTCATACACCAGAAGTGTCATTGATGAACCGTGGTTCAGAGTTTGAAATGCATTCAGGCTGGCAGTGTGGGACTGAAGTCTGTGGGAAAATCACAAGCTAATTCATTGATTGCCCCTTGGAAATTACTGCTGTTAATTGTTAGGTAATTAACATGGAGCTACAATTATATTGGCCTTAGGGGGTGATTAATGTTTCAACATGTCACATTAGCAGTGGCTGGATTTTAAAAGCTTTTCTTTTCACATGGTTTAGAGACAGATGGTATATTGTCTATGGAAAATTGTTTTCTTTTACTAAAGTTTATATCAAGACTAAGCAAATATTCTTTTTGTGCTACAGCTTATTTTTATATGGTTGAATGGTAAGCATCTTGGCCTCCTACACCTTAAGAAATAATATTTGTTTTAAAAAATCTCCATTATAACTGCTATGAATGCATAAAACATGTATGTTGAAAGGAAGTGATTTCTGTTCTTATTTTTCATGTAGAAAATAGAAAACAGACAATGTAAGATTATGTCACTTCATGGCAGCTCTTACATTATTTACTGATGATACAGGGGAAAGAATTGCACAATATCATTCTTATTACAATCAATATAATTTAAGTAGAAGCCAAATAAAACATGTTGAACAAATGCATTTAGTAACAGTAATAAAAGGGTATATTAATGTCTCCACACTTCCACTCCACTGTATTATACTTTATTCTATGTTAAGATCTTTTTTCTCCTCACAGAATCAGAATAGGACTAGCAAGGACTTCTTAGTATAGTACTCTGTTGCATTCTAGCCATTAATAAATGAAATTCAAACTTTGAAACGTTACCTCACAAGCATCAGTGCTTGTTTTAGGAAGACTGTTAGTATGAACCATGTCTGATTAATAATGTTTTTCTTTTTTCTTTTTTTCCCTTCTCTACATGCTACTACACTTGATAAATTCTTAGTAGTAGTAGTACTTTTATTTATTTATTTACTTATTTATTCGCCCCCCCAAACTGGTGGGTTATTAGCAATTACTGTGCAAACATTTTTATGGTAATATTTCTGTGTATGTTACTGTTTGATGTAGAAGTTAAGTTTTAAAAATCTTTCATTTTTTTTCCCCTAAAATTTGTGTTAATATTTCTATTTAAACGTCACACTTAATAATTTCTGGAAATTTTTTGAGTTTGCAAGATTTTTTTTTCATAGCATATTAAGTTGTATCATTCAAAAATTTTAAATGGACTTATGATAGTTGAAAGGACCAGTGTCTATTACAGTGTGTTTTTATCTCATTTTTGTCTTTTATTGAATTATTGTTAGAATTTGAATTAGAGTCTTTCTTTGTAGTCTTGTTGTATTGCCCTTTTTCTGACTATAGTCATTTGTATTTCTATTGATTGTTCCACTACAAAATATGACAGAAATGTTTATTATTTCCTGTCATACCTGCTAATAACTTGAAATTCCTATTAAAACACCTAAATACAGAAGACACATTTCTGGTTTAGTAGTCTTTTAGAATACAAAGCTAAGAAATTAAACAGGAAAAACAAATATCAAAATTTTGTAAAGATTTTTACATATCTTTTATTCTTTCTACAGAATAATAGGAATTAAAACATTAGTGTGGACCTAGATTTCATTCAGATGAATTTTTTTTGCTCTCTCAAAAGGCTTGGGTGTTACATGTGAAGTAT
Organism: Perdix hodgsoniae; assembly: GCA_035772895.1. Taxonomy (NCBI): domain Eukaryota; kingdom Metazoa; phylum Chordata; class Aves; order Galliformes; family Phasianidae; genus Perdix; species Perdix hodgsoniae. The sequence goes on from JAPSGF010000011.1 coordinate 3,870,445, forward strand.
CAATGAATTAAATTGGAGAACTGGGGCTGAGAAAGAATTTAGTGGAATGGAGTGATTAAGAATGATTATACAGCAGGATATCACCTGCATTTGGTTAGCCATACAGGCTCTCTTGTACTTTCACTTGAGTGATCAAGAGCCAGAAAATCTTAGTACAAGGGTAGGTTTAACCAGAGATTCTGACCACTGCTTTTAAAGAGTAGTAGTATCAGCAAGCTGATACAGTGCTTAGTCAGCAGAACTCTTAAGCATATGGTTAACTTTAAGCATATGAGTGGTTCTGTTGACATTACAATTAAGTCTCTACTTACATGTTTTGTTAGATTAGGGTCATTGCCCTAGGAGGACTCCATAAGGGAAGAACTCTCTAATTGGCAGTCTTATAAAGTTACTCCTGGCCATATATCTATGGAACGGAGCATGTTAGTCTGTCCAAAACCATCACATCAAAGGATCCATGGTCATATATCTTAGGGCAGATCCCAATTCACACTAAGAGCATTTTGGAATTTCTTAGTGTATAAGAGATGTACAAGTATTTTTCAGTACTGCTTTGAGAACTGTCTGCATTGCCAATGTATTAGCGAGAATGAGAACCAGATCCTAAATGATTATTTGATCACTGGTAAAATATTTTGACCATAACATTCCTCAAATGTATTTTCTGTGCATTTGTGTTAGCTTCTTGGATTCTTTTCTTCTGAATTTCTTTCTGATTTTTCCTTATGGAAGCATTTGTGTACTAGTTTCCATATTTTATGAAAGCAGTTTCTGTACTTTTAGCCTATTTTAAGTTGAGACTTTTACAGTAAGTGGCTGTAACATGAATGCTAAGAAGGTAGAAAAGAATAGAGAGAAACTCCGCATGCACTGTTTTTTGTTGTTGTTTCTTAAAGTTTCTAATAATAAAGTTTATCAGGAGACTATACTGAGTCACAGGATTTCCAAACTAACTCATAAACTCCAAAGGCTTAGAGATACCAGCATGCTTCAGCAAACAGAGCATAGTAACTATCTGTCCATTTCAAAGAAATAGCAGGATCTGTGAAACAGCCATTTCAGTGTTCTACTACAGCCTAAATAAGGAGCTGAAGCCAAAATCTTGGCTACTGGATGGCAAGTATGCTTGAGGCTACAGGATTACAGAAAGGTATCTGGAGAATATCTGTTTTCTGGCTTGTTTGAAGTAAATGTAAAAGGGTAAAATGGAGAAATTTCCTTTTTGCAAAGGCTTAAGGCATGTTGTCAGCTTTACTGAGTTTGCTCTCTTGTTCCCTCTCTCTCTTTCTTTCTGTCTGTCTCTCTTTCTGAGGTGGAGACTTAGATGGAAGGGAGAGACTTTTCACTGAGTTGGTGATGAGGTTTTGGCACAGGCTGCCCAGAGAAGTTATGGCTGCCCTTTTCCTTAAGGTGTTCAAGGCCCGGCTGGATGGGATCCTGGGCAACATGATCTAGTGCTTGATCATGGAATCATAGAATCAAAAAGTTAGAAATGACTTGCAAGATTATATAGTTCAACTGCCCTCCCATTACCGTTGCTACCACAATCTACTAAACCATATCTCGCAGCTCTAGCGTTCAGCAAGGGATTGGAACTAGATGGTCTTTGAGGTCCCTTCCAACCTGAGCTATTCTCCTAAGATCCTTCTGCAAAGTCTTCTTGATCTTTGACTGAAATAATGTAGATATGCTTGGCTCTTCAGCACTTTAAAAGTCTCTATGCATGGTTGCTCACGGAAGCAACCCAGATTTTAGAGGTTCTTTCACTCTCCTCACTATGTCATTACTTAGTGAAGCTAATCTGCTATCTGTATGGTTACAGTTACCTTATTGTGGAGAAACCAAATGGATTTGTGGTCATTATGCATTTATTTTAAATAAATGAGGAATTTTAGAAAGTGTATATTTACAGGAAGTTGAAGACACAAAGGTTGTTCTCTTTCTGAAATTTCACACCAATCAACTGCTTAGTTTGCAGGTAAAAATAGGGATGGATGACTGTCCTAACCCACCTGAGAAGACAGAGTAGCAGAGGAACCACTACCAAACTCTATGTCTGTGTATGTCTGTGCTTGTGTGCATAAGAATTCAAGTTTCAAGACAATTACTTCTGGGACAAAAAATGTGAAGAACTGTAAAACTGAACAAAAATTATCAAGTCTGATATTTTTTTAGGACAGGTAGCTTGAAAGAAAATATCCTTCTGAATCCGTTATTTGTCCTCTTTGTTTGTTTTTCTGTTGACTTTTTTTAGTACTCTCTCCCACCTAAGTCTTTGCTCTTCTAGGCAGCCCTTCAGAAAAGAAATACTCCTTTTTGATTTCCCATTTTAACTGCTGCTTCTCCATTTCCCGCTCACATAATTAACACTAAAGCTGTATCTCATATTTTTGAGTCTCATTGTCTGTTCTGGAACCCTCTTTGAAATAAATCCTTTAACATTTTCTTTCTAGTGTCTAAAAATCATTATGGATACTAGCTGGCTTACCAGCTTTGCTCATAATCTTATTTTTTCTCTCCTTAAATGTATAAATCTTTCTGTCAAATGTAAACCAACTTCAGTCCTGTTCTTTGAAAGCACACTCAAAGCTGAAGTTGCCTTTACATCATCCATTTGGAATTCCAGTATAAAATTGCCCATTTTCTTCCTTCTTCTCACAGTACAAGCTTTATGATACCTTGCTCTTTTTGAGAGTGCACAGTAGTTTGCCTCAGCTTTTGGAAGTGCACCAAGTATAGGCAATTTCTTTTGTTGTTGTCTTTTTCAGTTTTGTTCCTTGACAGTGTCTATGCATGTGATTTAATCAGGTTATCTCTAAATGCTTAGACATGATCTGTAATGTTGATTCTTGGCTGAATTCAGAATCTGAAGACTAATTTTTTAGGGGGCCTACAACTAAACTGTAGGTATCGCATTTACTCTTGCTATGTATCTGTTTTCTGAACATCTATCTGTTCTCCTTAATGTTCTTTGTGTTACAGATATTGTCATTGTTACTGTGACTAACTTGAGTCTACTGAGGGAATCTTGAGTGTCTAAAGCCATTCTTGTCCAGGTACTTTGCCCCTAAATAACTCCATAGAAAGACTGAGAGCCTTCTAGTGCTTGAGATCAAGTGCTGTACAGCCTTCTGTCTAGTCTGAGTGTTTTTCCATATAAGTCACATGATAACAAAACTGCTCTAGCAGAACTGAACAGGAATAACTTTTCTGTTGCAAGCCTTATGTGCAGCATGTGTGTAATGACCTTGCATAAAATGTTGACTGTGTAATGTATTTTTAAGGAGAAGCGCAATACTCTTTGTTAACTTCTGCTGTACACTGATCTGACATGTAATTTATGTCTCTTTTCACCAGTGAGGAGCTTGATTTTTTTTTTTATTTTATTTTTTTTTTTTTTGAGACTGAGGAGGCCTCTTGCTTTGTGGAACCAATATTTGTTGCTGCTATTCAAGCTGTGGCACTGAAAAGCAGCAAGTCAAACAATAGAGAAAGCAGCTGAATTATCTCCAGAAAGTCCTAGTGTCTGTGTGTGATAATAATATAGCAAGGAAAAAATGCCAAATTTCTGCAGAGTTGGAACAGTCTTGTACAATATATATTGTATACACAGTTCAGTACAGTAAGAAAATAATATTTACAACATGTAAATTAATTTCTTGCATTCATCAAAGATTTTATTTAATTTCAGTCCTCTTAACTAATGGCATTAGTCCACAGTTGGCTTTAAAATGTGAATTTCTGCACATCTGGCATTCACAAAATCTTTTTCACAATTTCAAATGTTTCTAAAATGTTATTTTCTAATCGTTTTAGCTTCTAAAAAGGATTTTTATATGGTCTTGCTCTTAAAAAAAATTAAGAATAAATCAAAATATGTAGTAGAGATTAATACAAATGTGTATTAGAAGAGCAAAGAAATCACTGAGACAAGACTAATCATCATTTAGATTATCAGTAGAAGATGATTAAAAAACAAAGGATTGTATGACAAGTTATGTTGATGCCATGTTTGTATAACCAAATGTTTCAGCTTTATAAATGAAAAAGCCTAAGCAGCTTACAGTGAGACAAAGTAATCATTCAAATTACAAACTTAAGAATTTCAAATTACATACTTCATCAAGTTGAGTCTATAGTAACTTCACATGTGCAGGGTATGATTCACTCTACTTGAAATACAGCATATAATATTTCAGCTGTTATGCAATTGTTGTTTAGTTTTATGGAAGTGTTAATGCCATTAAATTGTGTCCTTTTTAGCATGAATGCTTTGCGCTAGTACTGTGCATAATGCAACAGCTAAAAATAACATTTTCTTACATGTAATTTTTGATTTTTTCTCCTTTTATATAAGAGTAAACAGAGTTGACCTCTCTGTTTGCTTTCATTGTAATAATTAGGTGTTTTTGATGAAGAACTCAATCTTCCAAGCTTTTAGTCAAGTAAAGCATTTTCTGTTCTCATCACATTCACAGTCAGTAGGAATTTTTCTACAGTAAAAGCAAAGCTGAATATTAAGATTTGAAAAGCTGTATTCCTAATGTTAGAACTTGTTTTTCTAGAGCGTTGTCACAAAATAATAGAGGGTTACATACTCCACCACTACCACAATTCTCTTGTCAAATAAAAGGGCTTGGCTGGTCATTACAGTTCTCTTTCCAGATTTTCTGTTTTGGAAATTTCACTGAAGCAATTTCAGGTGAATGTGATAGTGAATATATATTTACTGAAGAATTCCTTCAAATGTCCATCTTGCCTTCAACTTGCTTGACAATGTTAATGATGGTAGCACTGATTGCTCTTAGCTTCTGTGCATATTTCTGTTCCTGTGCATATGACTGTTCCCTTTGATTGTTTTACTCACTGCACTGTATCATGCCCGCAGAAGTGGTTTTTTTTTTTGTTTTTTTTTGGTTTTTTTTTGTGGTAAATCTTTAGGTTTTTTTTCTAGAATGTTAGCAAAATACATCCTCAGTGTTTTAAGTGAGCCTATTTTCTCTTCTCTAATTTAGATTTTCAAAGAGAACAGTTTGTATGTGGCATGTGGTATTTGATGTGTTTGTACCGGAGACCTGTTTCTCTGCTGTTTCTGGCAGTAAATCAAAGTATTGGTATTGATACTCTGAATGCTTTGACAATTGCTCTTGAAGTACCTCAGCAGTGTCACTTAGTTTTTATAAGTGCTGCCCTTGGCACATTCTTTAATCCTAACACAACAGGAACAGGAATTTTAAATTAAGTTTGTCAGATGCGTTAAGATTATGGGACATTACACTTGGACCATAAACTTATTTTTTTCACATAGATATATGCTTCCACTCTGTCATTGATGTTCTGTCTTCCAAAAGGAATAAATCTTTTTTTATTTTGTTTTGTTTTTTAAAAAAGTTGTATCTGAGAAGCTTTCTAGTATATTTGCTGTATAATAATAGAGGTTGATACAGAATGCAAAATATTAGGTAACATCATTTTGGTTTGCAGACATTTTTATCTATCTTAGTTTATCTTTCTTCATGTAACACTATGAACTTTGTCCTTTTCAGTATTAATTTAAATTAATGGTATTAAATATTATTTAAGTAAATCCCCTAATAATCTATTAACTAAATCCTCTAATAATCTATTGTGAATGCACAAGCACTGAGGGAAAGATCTATTTGGTTTTTGTTGTTTGTGCTGGCTTTTTTTGTTTGCTTGTGGAAACGGATAAAACTAGCTAGAAACTGAAAATATTAATATATTTTTCCAAAATACTTTTTGTTGAAATGAAGCCAACTAATTTTCAATAAGTTTAAACTTTTAAATATTAAAAATGATGGTGAAAAATACCAAAACAAATATCTACCTTTGTAGCTCCATTGGAACTTCTCTGCTCTAGCTGTAACCAAAGGCAAAAGTCAGTCCCACATGTGATGGAAAAATCCTCTGGATGTCTTGGATGATTGGCAGGATACAAAGTTTATAGATGTAAATTTTCAGGTGAAGACTGATCTGGTAAAAACGGTGAAAATATTATGATAAAACTATTAGAGACGGTTAGGCAAATGTGCAGATCTGAAGTGAGGAAGAAAATAAATACTCATCCTTATTTTAGCGGTAGAGTTGTCAATAAAACAGGGGATCTGCTTGGCATCTTGTGAAGAACCAGCAGTTAGGTTCCTCTTAGCTAGCTTTCTGCAGGGAGGACACTTCTTTGCTATTTGGAGTTTCTTTGCTTCTTGAAAGCACCCTCAGCCACATTTGTGAAACTCTAGAGTAAAACAGGAGACATTTATGTGTACTAAATACCTTGCATATCCACTGTCATGTCAAATTCTGTGGCAACCAGAGGTTTTCCTGCAAAAGTACCCCTAATCAGTAGCACCAGCAAGGGTCTGAGTCTCGATATCAGACAGCTGGCTGTTAAATATTCCAGCTAAAGTACAGTGCAACATATTCATGTTGCATTGTATATGAAACAATACTTTTACTAATTTAATTGTCAAGTTCACAGTATCATTCAGCCCTCTCAGCTTCACAGTAGATCAGCACATTTCTTCCAGTTCTACCTTTCCATCTCTATTTTCTTACATAGTCGTGTACATAACTGTGACATCAGATCAAATACAAATAATTTTCTGTCACAGATTACATAGTCTCCTCTTCTGCCCTGTCAATGGAGATGTGGCTTCCAGTTTACTATAAATTTGAAAGCAGAGTGCAGTTGAAGATTAAAGAAGAAATACTCATTAAGTTAATGCCTATTTTATTTTCAATTAATTCTATAGATTTAATTTAAGAAGCGTTTTTTTTTTTTTTTTTTTTTTTTTTTTTTTTTTTTTTGTAATGGAAATGTTTGCTGTCTCCCAGAATTGATCATTAGCCTGATAAACAAAACCTGCCTTATGATTCTTTTTTGTTGTCTTTTTTTCCTCCCTCCACAAATCAAAAAACATATGAAACTTTCTGGCAACTGCAAGGAGATCATTTTCATAGCTATTTTACTGCAATCAAGTGTACGTTTAAACAATTCTAACAGGAATCCTTAGCCAGAAGGCTGTTTAAATCTTTGCTATATATGTCATTGATATCACAACATATTTTATTTGGGATATCTTTCCAGTTACATCCATTAGGAATAAAATTTTATAAAAATAGTTTTTATGAAGTGCTTATATCATCCAAACTATTACATTTCTACTATGTGAAGTATTAAATGGTTTGTATTAATACATTACATTTGCTCTTGAGCCAACATTTCTTTCTCTGTCTCTACTTTCTTTCTTGGTGTACTTGTAGTTTTGTATATAACTGTCACACTGTAGATTTTCTTGACCAAAAAGTCAACGTGTTTTAATTTTATCAAATGATAATTTTTACTAGTCTCTCTTCTCATTTCTTTTATGAATACTTTTTCTTTAAAATCCTTATGTAATAAACTAGATGAGTATCATCAATGCCTTGAACACCGGTATTACTCTATTAATATATTCCAGTGATCCTAGACTCATGTTTTCCTTTTCTGTGGACATACCCCATTAAGGACAGACAGAATACACTCACTGTAGGACAGGAGAGTCTAAGGAGAATTTGCACTAATGGTACCAGGCTTTGATTATTCAGAATAAACTAAACTGTCACTGCAGAGCATTGCCTCATGGAGTGTTTATGTGCAATGAATTCTGATCTGCCATCATCAAAAATAAATGTGATGTTTCCTCTTATCTTCAGCTGATTTCTGTCAGCTGAATAGTTAGCACATTAGCTTGGATTCTTTGGAACCAAATTCCATTCAGACTGTTGGAACTTTCATGTTCATCTTTTTCTTCCTTGGTATGCTGTTGTCAAGGCCTTTACGACTTTTGTTGTTAGTATGCTCTCAATTTTGCTTAAAGGTTCTAGCAAAAATATTACAAAAGATCTTTCCCAGCATAGAATCCTGGAGGCACCCACTTAGCCTTAAAGCTGTTGTGTCAAACTGCTACAACTGATTTAGCCTTATTGATGAGTCTTTATAAAACATGTCTTCTCTGTTTTAACATATAGTTTCTTGTGTTGTACCATATCAATTGCTGTCCCACATTTTTCAGAGGTTAGCTCATCAGTGAAAATAATTTGGTTAATTTGACATGATTTACATTAGGTGCACCACTGTTGCATTTCACCTCATTTACCTTTTACCTATGTGATTCTAATTAATCTTTTCTTCCACATGTGTTCCTGGGTTGTATGTACAGTTCAGGTGGGATTCCAGGTTTTATAGCTCTGAGATGCCTTTGTTTCCTCCTCACCATAAACATTCAATTTCCTATTTCTGGTCTCAGGTACTGAATGTGATAGATTTATTAAGCATGCTTGCTTCTGAAGTTGCAATTTCATGTGCGAACTCCTGTGCTCTCAGAAGGGGATTATCCAGTTCCCTAAACATGTGTATATCAAGATTTTCCTGCAGTCAGATGGAAGGAGATATTCATTTAACTGCATATTTTCTTATTCTTTATGTCCACCTGTTCTACATCATCACCCAGATTGGAAACAGAACAAGGTATTCATTTAGTTCAGGACTCTACCCAGATTATCATTCAAGTCCTTTGTCCTTGAAGAACAGTCATATCTTTTTTCCCTCATTCTCTTTTTATTAATATGGCTACAAACTTTTTATTATCTTTTGAATGTTCCTTTGGAAAGTTTAACTCATCATTTGATAGCTCTTGCTTTTTGTCTGTAGTTTCTGACCTACAAGAATCATCTGTTCTTGGTGGTCAGTCTCTTTCCTCTCTTCTTGTCACTTTACGCTTTTATCAAATACAATCAGAGGGAGGGAAAAAAAAGAGGAAATTGTGTCAATATTTTTTTCATGACTTGCCCAATAAATCTTATTTGGAGGATAAATGAATATTTCAAAAATAATGTTAAAGCAATTTTTCTGTGAATGGAAATGAAGCATAGTTCAAGCTATGTAGTACCTCTATCTACAGAATCACAGAATCACAGAATCACAGAATCGTCAAGGTTGGAAAAGACCTAGAAGATCATCCAGTCCAACCATCACCAATACTCCCCAGCTAAATCCTATCCCTCAACACAACATCCAAACGTCTCTTGAACACATCCATGTTCGGTGACTCCACCACCTCCTTGGGCAGTGCATTCCAGTGCCTGACCACCCTTTCCGAGAAGTAATATTTCCTAATGTCCAGCCTGAATCTCCCCTGGCGCAGTTTGAAACCATTGCCTCTAGTTCTATCACTGTCTACACGAGAGAAAAGGCTGACCCCTAGCTCACCACAACCTCCCTTCAGGAAGTTATAGAGAGCTATAAGGTCTCACCTGAGCCTCCTCTTCTCCAGGCTGAACAATCCCAGCTCCTTCAGCCGCTCCTCATAAGGCCTGTGCTCCAGGCCCCTCACCAGCTTTGTAGCCCTCCTCTGAACACGTTCCAGGGCCTCAATGTCTTTCTTGCAATGAGGGGCCCAAAACTGAACACAATACTCGAGGTGCGGCCTCACCAGTGCCGAGTACAGGGGGACAATTACCTCCCTATTCCTGCTAGTAACACTGTTTTTGATGCAAGCCAGGATGCCGTTAGCCTTCTTGGCCACCCGGGCACACTGTCGACTCATGTTCAGCCGAGCATCAATCAACACCCCCAGGTCCATTTCCTCCACACAGTCCTCCAGCCACTGCGCCCCAAGCCTATAGCGCTGCCTGGGGTTGTTGTGGCCAAAGTGCAGGATTCGGCATTTGGTCTTGTTGAACCTCATCCCGTTGGCTTCAGCCCAGCTCTCCAGCCTGTCCAGATCCTTCTGCAGGGCCTCGCTACCCCCAGGCAGATCCACACTCCCAGCCAATTTGGTGTCGTCTGCGAACTTACTGAGGGTGCACTCAATGCCCTCATCCAAGTCATCAATAAAGATATTGAAGAGGACAGGCCCCAGTACCGACCCTTGGGGAACACCACTCGTGACTGGTCGCCAGCTGGATTTAACTCCATTCACCACCACTCTCTGAGCCCGGCCCTCCAGCCAGTTCCTTACCCATCCAACAATGTACCCGTCCAAGCCACGGGCTGCCAGCTTCTGCAGGAGAATACCGTGGGAGACAGTGTCAAAGGCTTTGCTGAAGTCTAGGTAGACCACATCAACAGCCTTTCCCTCATCCAGCAGATGGGTCACTAGATCATAAAAGGAGATCAGGTTGGTCAAACAGGACCTGCCTTTCATGAACCCATGCTGGCTAGGCCTGATCCCCTGGCCATCCCGCACATGCCGCATGATCTCCCTCAAGACAATCTGTTCCATAACCTTCCCTGGAACCGAGGTCAGGCTAACAGGCCTGTAGTTCCCCGGATCCTCCTTACAACCTTTCTTGTAAATGGGAGTCACGTTGGCAAGCCTCCAGTCTTCCGGGACCTCACCAGTCAACAAGGAGCGCTGGTAGATGATGGAAAGCGGCTTGGCTATCACCCCCGCCAGTTCCCTCAGCACTCTCGGGTGGATCTCATCCGGCCCCATGGACTTGTGGCAGTCCAGTTGGAGTAGTAAGCCTCTGACCGTTTCTTCCAGAATCACAGGGGGTTTAGCATGCGCCCCAGGCGAGACTACCAGGTCAGAGAGAGGAGTACCCCGAGGATAACTGGTCTGACCTTTAAAGACAGACGTAAAGAAGGCATTCAGAACCTCCGCCTTTTCCTTATCCTCAGTGGTCACATTCCCAGCATCATCCAGCAAAGAGTAGATATTCTCCTTTGTCCTCCTCTTACTGTTAATGTATTTATAAAAGAGTTTCTTATTCCTTTTCACCCCAGCGGCCAGGTTAGATTCAAGCTGGAATCGTATAACAAGTACCTACGTATAACAAGTGATTATCTAATAGACAAAAAGCTTGAGATACAAAGGAGTTGAGCAAAAAGAAAAAGAATACGCTAGGAATACTTAATGCAAAAAGTAAACCACTTCTCTGTGTAAAACAATTGTGTGTCTTGTTACACCAAACAGAGATACCTGAATTTGTCTTAGATATTTTGGAAAATGTTTCTGAATCAATTGTCAACGTCTTGGGTAACACAATGATGTTAGAATAAGCACTTACATATTTCTGTTATCCCAGATATAGTGTTGAAGATCAGTTGTCCTCATCTTGTTATATAGTTTCACCTGTGAAGGAGACCTTACTATTTACATCCTGCAAGACATCTTTCCACTATTCAAACATTGAAATAAATGCCTACTTTACACATAATGAACAAGTTTCCTTTATTAATAATGGTAAAAGAATAGCATAAGTTTTGTGCCTTTATTTTTATTTATTTATTTATTTATTTATTCTTTTAAGTATGAAGCAACATGGTCTGGAAGAATAAATGTTTTCAATTTTTGAGTCTACTGAAAACTCTGTTCATTAAAGTCCAGCATACTGACCATTTTTATTTGTGGATTAGAGCCAGGAATATTTCCTGAATCATATTTATTTCTAGCGAGCAACTAAATGCGCTCCCTCTTTAGGAAGCTTTTTCATTTGTATCAAATCAAAACTTCATGTTCCTTTTCCAAATAATAAATCTAGAAAGAGTGCAGATCAGATTCAATTTGAAGCTAAGAGATCTCCTGCCAAGTATCTCAATTTACATTACAGTCAGTAGAGCTAGTGGGATGAGGACAGTGAGTAGAGCTTAGAGAGAGCTTAGTTTATCAAATTAGAGTGAGATGAACATATAGCTTAATTTTGTGGCAGTTCTAAGCTGGACATCCTTGTGCTATCAAATTGCTGTAGAGTATCCAAGCCACCTATGTGGACCTAACAAATATTTACTTTCTCATATGGCAGACTAGGGCATTTTTGAGCAGCTGGAAGTCAGGAAGAACACCCTGGGTCATCTCAAAGAGCAATAATAAATGAATTATGTCACTAAAGTTAATGTGTAATTGAATCCTAACCTGTGTGGAGGGTAATTTTAAGAAATCATTTCTTACTATGTTTGAGTTAGATATATCAAAATATACGTTAAAATAGATATAGCCTCAGAACTGGTTTTCAGTTAGGGTAAACCTTATTATCTTTAGTCAGACTCTCTGAGCACAGAAAGATGTTTTCACATCACTGGAAGAAAGAGCATTAAAGAAGCAGGTGAGGAAAGAAAAGGATGAGAGTCCATATGTTGGAAAGCAGAGCTTGGTAGTGGTATGTGGCTGAGTTACAAACACTTGATGGAATTGGAACAATGGAAGAAAGTAAAGCAAAGATCAGAGACATTAGATGTTGGTAGTAAGGTTTCCTGTTTTCACAGAATCACAGAATTATCAAGGTTGGAAAAGACCTAAAAGATCATCCAGTCCAACCATCACCAATACTCCCCAGCTAAACCATATCCCTCAACACAACATCCAAACGTCTCTTGAACACCTCCATGTTCGGTGACTCCACCACCTCCTTGGGCAGTGCATTCCAGTGCCTGACCACCCTTTCCGAGAAGTAATATTTCCTAATGTCCAGCCTGAATCTCCCCTGGCGCAGTTTGAAACCATTGCCTCTAGTTCTATCACTGTCTACACGAGAGAAAAGGCCGACCCCTAGCTCACCACAACCTCCCTTCAGGAAGTTATAGAGAGCTATAAGGTCTCCCCTGAGCCTCCTCTTCTCCAGGCTGAACAATCCCAGCTCCTTTAGCCATTCCTCATAAGGCCTGTGCTTCAGGCCCCTCACCAGCTTCGTAGCCCTCCTCTGAACACGTTCCAGGGCCTCAATGTCTTTCTTGCAGTGAGGGGCCCAAAACTGAACACAATACTCGAGGTGCGGCCTCACCAGTGCCGAGTACAGGGGGACAATTCCTATTCCTGCTAGTAACACTGTTTTTTGATGCAAGCCAGGATGCCTTTTGCCTTCTTGGCCACCCGAGCACACTGTCGGCTCATGTTCAGCCGAGCATCAATCAACACCCCCAGCTCTGTTTCCTCCACACAGTCCTCCAGCCACTCCGCCCCAAGCCTATAGCGCTGCCTGGGGTTGTTGTGGCCGGATTCGGCAGGATTCGGCATTTGGTCTTGTTGAACCTCATCCCCCTGGCTTCAGCCCAGCTCTCCAGCCTGTCCAGATCCCTCTGCAGGGCCTCGCTACCCCCAGGCAGATCCACACTCCCAGCCAATTTGGTGTCGTCTGCGAACTTACTGAGGGTGCACTCAATGCCCTCATCCAGGTCATCAATAAAGATATTGAAGAGGACAGGCCCCACCACTGACCCCTGGGAACAGTTTTGTTGTTTGTTTGTTTGTTTGTTTGTTTTGTATTTGTCCAGGTGATAAACCTGTATGCACAAGTTCACCTCAACACTAAATGTATATTAACCCAATCTCTTTTGAAGGGGCTTCTCCTGTCATACTCTCTCAATGTATAAAAACCTTAGCTCTCTACATTCAGTCAGCTTGTTTCTTTCATGATATTTTAATGTATTAATTCACTGCTTAGTTCTTCTATTTAAAGGACTTTGAAAATGGTAAAATAACTAATTATTTTTTGTTCTGAAAATGTCAAGTCAGTTTGCAAAAACGAATTATTCATGGTTAGATCAACTGGGGAAAAAAAGAAAAAACAACAACAACAAAACCTTCACGAGATCCAAAGCACTCCGGTCTAAATCATTGCTTCATTTCTCTTTGGTGAGATGCACGACCATTGTAAATATTAAGGACAAACAGATAAGACCTAGGTAAAGAGAGGTCGGAATGGCCCTTAAGGTGTAAAGGACCGGTGGAGGGGAATAGAAGTTTGAAAGAGAAGGAATTACAAAAGTTCAAAAGCACTGATGCAGAAAAGACTTATGGATGCTGTAATTTCTCAGTATATTTAACTCTGCTGTAGTTATTTCACTGGAACAAAATTAAGATTGCGTAGTGTTTATAAACAGTACAATTTTTGCAATTCACTTTTAATCCCCAAAATTTAGAATCATTTAGTTTATCAGGATTTTGTTTGTTTGTTTGTTTGTTTTAACATGTTGGTGAATGTTTTCTGCTGGACCAGAGAAACTGCAATTTAAGAACCTAGGAGCAGTTAGAAAATGTATATGCAGTAGGAGTTGGAGTAATTAGAAATGAAAAAGTGATTGATTATAGCATTCATAAAACAAAGATGGGCGTTTCTGGTTTCAAAAGAAGTTAGAATTACAGAAGTGAAAAAGCATTAGCAATCCCTATGCGGTGTTTTACGGATGAATGTATTAAGGCAGCAGTGATAAAACTTTCAAAATGAAAGCTGAAATTTGCCTTTGTTTAGCCCATTCTTCCTGAACTTTAGGTATCAGAAAGGAAAAAAACCTTCCACATCTTGTTCAATTTGGTACATGCTTTGAGGGAAAAAAACAACGTAAATAGAATACAGAACATCATAGGCATTCACAAGTTTACTTTGGTGTTTGTATTTTAACATCTTAACAATTACTTCTGACTACTTTCTGGTGCTAAATCACTTCTAAAGGGATTTATTGGTTTGGCAAAGGTAGCCAGACAACATTATTGTTATTCCTTGTTCTCTGGTCATGCAAAATCGTTTTTCCATGCCATTTCAGAAAACATATGGAAAAGGAAAGCTGAATTCCTCAACTGAATGAAGCAGCTGTTTGGTGTTTTCTCTTAATCACTGCTGGTGAGTAGACACTTCCTTTCACTGTACTTATCTACACTGTCTCCCGAAAGGCAAGAGAGTTTTCTTTTCATTCAGACTAAATTTCCAATGTACTATAAAAATGACTAGCAAATAAAGACATTCCAAAGATTTTTGTAAAGTTTTTAATATTAATGGAAATTAACAATGACAAAAGTACTTTTGCTTTTTATAGTTTATTCTTTATTTATTCATTTAGATTTTTGTCATTGAGATTTCTAGTGGTTTTTGAGCTTGATGCCCTGAATTAATGATCAATAAGCTTTTTTAAATGACATATATAATGGCATTATTAATCTCATCTCTATGGAAGCATAACTGGTTACCCTTAATTCCCACATATACCCTTAGCGCTACTTAAATCTAACAAGTTCATTTATACATAAACATATATATATACATTTATATATATACATATACATTTATATATAAGTTGAATGATTTTAGTTTTGGTATTTTTTACCAGTCCTATTTTCAAATGTTAAAATGTTACTTATAAAAAGTTTTTCCCTATCTACTTTGATGCTTCTCAGAATCTCATTTAGTCCCAGAGCTTGTTCAAAGCAAATGACTTATTTATAGTCTTCTGTTATTGTGCTTATTGCTGTACAAACCCGTGGACCAAAAACTTTTACATTGAATCAGAGCCAGACAGTTCAGTTTAGCACACTATACAATTGCTAAATAATTCCCATTGAATGATATAATTTATTTAATTATTTTCTCTTTATAACACGCAACATGTAAAATGTATGATTTTTAAAAAAATTTAAAATGAATTAAAATGCTTTTTAATTTTCATTCCATATCCTCCTTTCTGAAAATTGATATGAAGATTTGTTTAAACTGATAACAGTAACTACCTCTTCTGTGAATAAATTACACTTCCCATTTCTGAGAGGTCCTACTCTTTTCCTCCTTGCTGACCTCTTCTTCTCCATGTACTTTAAAAAATTCTGATTTATCTCAAATCCTCATGCAATCGACTTTTCATTTTCTACCCTTAATTTTCTTATCATTTTTTGCACTCTCTCTTAACTTCATTCTCTAATCTTCTCAGTACTCCTGTGTAGCTGATGTTTTATGCCTCATATTTCCTTTTTCCCTATTTTTGATTACATTTTGGGCTTTTCAGCTCGTCCTCATTGACTTTTTACTCCTTGTATATGTATGACAAGATTGCACATGCAACCTTTGGGTATACATTCATTTATCTCTTCTTTTCCTTTTCCTTTTTTTTTTTTTCCCCCCCTTCTTCTGTCAATATTTTCCCTTTAGTGTTTTAATCTTGTTAATTTTTCATCTGACACACTATGCTTGTCTAAAAAGACTAGTCCAATGCATTTTGAATTCTCTAATCATTATCAGTGTTTTTTTTTGTTTTGTTTTGTTTTTTAATGCAAGTAACCATCTGAGGATCCCACTGTTCCACTAAACCAGAGCTCCTTGGTTGAAGGCAGTTCTGCTACACGCTCTTGTGTGAGGAATAGTTCCTAAAACTAGTGGATAAGTTTGTTCCTGTTGAACTCTGAACTGGTAATGTACTGGCTGTGGAAATGAGTGGCCATTCATTTTGTGAAGTATTTATGATGCGTTGGAGTGATATGTACTTTTGAATCAGGCTGTATTAGGGGGAATCAAATATAAAGATACCAGGCTGTTGGACAAATTTCATGGGACTATACATATCTACTAGATATTTCTGTTTCTACAGGCTGATCTTACCATATACACTGTTCATTTGTTGAATGAGTCTATGACAAATATGTACATGTGTGTATGTGTATACACATATATATATATTATATATACATAGATACGATCTTGGCAAGTTGATGTTAATTTGACTGGGCTGAATGTGACTAGATTCTTTCATGCTTTATGATATCCACCAACATAAAGCCATTCGGCTAACAGAAATTAAGTTGAATTTTGAGTTAACAAATGCTACAAACTAACTAAAAATAGTGTCATAGCCAGGCCTTTGTTCCTTCTCCACAACACCTGGGGTAGATAACCTCATTTTCTGCTGGTGAGTAAAAAGCAGAGGTGGCATTTGGCAGTGAATATTTGAATCAACTGAAGCAATGGACATTGGTGTGGCAATGTTAAAGACTTCTTGTTTAGACTTCAGTCAAATGAATGATGATCCAAAATCTTTCTCATGTGAGATGCACACTCAGAATAGATTTTTGCCTTATGTATTTATGAGATTTTCTGCAAATTGATTTGAGTGCTTTTGAACTGTACAAAATAAATGAGGCTTAAGAGTTCTGGATTAAATTTCTATTTGTATTACAGCTGCAAAAAGGCTCCAGTATACAAAACTATAATTTTACAGGCGGTTAATCTGTAACATGGGCCAAGATTTTATTGCACAAAAATTAAAATCGAGAGACATCAAATACTGAAACAGATGTCATATCTGATTTATAGCTAGCTTTAAATAACATTTTGAGCAGATCTATTTCTGATTTAACATTGTTGAAGATTTTTATTAACATTGAAAAGGCATACAAGTTATATACTATCAGTAGGACTCTCCACTTCAGATAAATACCAAGCAATCAAGTTTAAAACATTAACTTTACATGAAAATATGTACTTAAACTAAAGTGTCAGCATGAAAGCTCTCCAATACACTGCACTGGGTGGGGGAAGGGAGAATTGAAAATAAGGAAAGGAACAAACTGGACCCTTAGTGCCAAGCAGCACAAATTGGAGTTAAGATGAATAAGAAGAATCCAAGAGCTATTAATCGAAGCTCAGCACCTCCAGGGATAAATGATTCTTATGCCTGAAATAGATTTAACTCTCCCCAAACAGTAATCTCACTCCTGAACAGGAAATGAAAATAAAAGCGAGCTACCTACGAGGCAAGAGCAGCCTCTACCTTCTGAATATTGCAGTCACTCAAGAGCTGCTAAATGTGTCTGAGTCCCCCACAACTATAAAAATTTGTGAATGTGAATGTCTGCATATAAAGATCTTTGACTGTACAGGGAGGTTAATATGGGATCCCTCAGTTTTGAACACTTATTTTCCCCCATATCAGTGTCTGTCATTAATTTGCAGCTGAACTGCTGGATAGTATGTACTGTGCTTATATAAACTGTAATGTTTCCTTTTCCTCACTTAAACCTCTGCCAGCCTGAAGATTTCTCAGAATTCTAGCTTCAGTTTTGAAATGGAGTAATTATTAAAAGTTCCAATTCAAAATTTCTGCCAAATGATTTATTTCTTGTAAAAATATGCCATTACTTCAGGTTTAGCTTAATGCTATTTGTTTTCAGGTTCATATCATTTAGTTAACATGGATTCCTCTTATTTTCTGATTTAAGAAAAACAAAACACATGTTTAATGAATGTAGTATTCATTTTGGAACTCTTCAAGAAGTTCTTGGCTTGAGAAAAGTGTAGATTGTTTCCAAAGGAAGTAGGGTTAGAGGGCTGCTGAGGCATTCGGCAAGTCTAGCCCTGAAAGACTGCCTTTATTTAGCTTCTAAATGGGGCAAGGAGGAAGCAAGGGCCTACTACTACAATTTTCTTTTACTCCAGAGTTCTTTTTTTGGAAAGGCTTCTTCAGTCTTTCCTCAATAGCCTGTAGTTTATGTTTGGCTGTAATTCATATTGCAGACATCTTTTCCTGATTTCTTTGTTTCTTTTGGGATTTCATTGCTGTGGATACATCTAGCTGCAGTGGAGCCAGTAGCGAATCTTTACCTTCACTGGGGTCAGGATTTCATCCTCCAACTCATGTTCTCTATACTAGTTCAGGTGCACCTATGTCAGTAAAGTTGCTGTAATGCATAGTAGCCCCTGCCTTCCTTCCTGTGTTCCTTCCTTCCTTCCTTCCTGCCTTTACTGCCTCCCTTCCTTCCTCCCTCCTTCCTCCTTCCCTCCCTCCCTTCTTGTGTCCTTCCCTTTCCCTTGTTATTTTCTGGTTGTTATTATATGTAGTTATATAAAGTTATGCATTGTGGTTGTTTTTTTTTTGTTTTGTTTTAAATTTTTTATTTTATTCCCCCACATGCTTCACATCTGCACTAAATTTCACTCCCTATTTGATCATTTGGTGTTAAAAAGGATCAGCATTCTACAATTTTTGCATCTGTTTTCCTAAATAATATCTTCAGCAAACTTTAAGCCTTACCCATCATTCCGCTCTTCCTTGTGATTTATGAGTATATGCAACTATCTACTTCCCTGCCCAGAAACCCATGGGAATCTTTTGACCTCCATTCACTGAGAAAGTGACCTTAATAATTATTATTATTTAAAAAAAAGAAAAAAATATTTAGTCATAATAGGACTTTCTTTTTCAACGTTTAGAAACTGTGGTTCATTTAGACCTTTTGTTGAGGATCACTCTAAATCATCTTTGAATATGAAATACTTTTTAAAAAGTTATTCTCTTTCATTCACAACATGTTTAACCCTCTTCAATAATTTTTTTAAGGAATTTGAGATATCTCAGTATGCATGTAAGTTTCTAACACAATGTTCAGGGCTTGTTCCTACAGAACTAGTCCATGCTTTCCCTGCATTAATATGTTCTTAATTATTCATTTGCATAATTTCTTGAAATATTTACCATGTGTGGTAATCAGGATAGAAACATGAGATAAAGTATGTTAATATTTTAAGTATGGTGACAGCAGCATTTATTGTGGCACCTGCATTTCCCTGAAGTTGTGGCAGTTGTGGAAGTGGTTGCTCCTGGGGGAGTATGGAGAGAAGTGGAATTTGTAGAGATCAAGCACAGAATAGATGGAATGGCCAAGGGTAAAAGTTGTCCGTAGGAGCATGCTGAAAATTAAAATGTTCTGTTTTGCTGACTTCAATTCAACTTTTTCAATGAATCCCCATGGAAAACCCAGGAAAATACCCTGTAGCAACCAAAACTCATGCTATACTTACTTTCTATCTTTCAATAAAATAGTAATATTCCATTAGTATTACTATTACTAATACTTCAATAAAATACTAATACATAGATATCTTCTCCCATTTTCAAATCAGCCTCAGCGTTTTAAAGTAGTCATACCTCTGGTATGAAATGTCATGCTTTCTCCTAAGAAATAACAGCAGAGCAGCTCATCTGTGATACCGTAGACATATGATGCTGTTAAGCTGTTCAGAAGCATAGTTCAGGAGTGTGATATCCTTTCAGGCAAATGCACCTACACATTTGTCTTTACATACCACTTATTTTAGAATAAATGAGAATGTCCAGAGAACCTTATATTTTTTAATTTCAACTCACCGACTGTCACCAACAAAACTCTTAGAGAAATTAAAGAGTATGTTTAACTCATTCACATATCGTGCTTAAAAAAATGTTGGATCGTCACACTAGGATAAAAAAAGAACAATTAAAAAGGAATTAAAATGTATGTAAGACATATTGTTTCCTAATCCCACTTTAGACCTAAGAATTGTAGGCAGCTTTCTCTTTCAATAAATTGAAAACTTTTTTTTTTTTTTTTAAACATTCAAGTAACTTTTACACATGAAATTTAATTCAAACAGGAATGAAGTCATTTCTGGAAACACTAAAGGCAGAAACTGGAATGGCAAAGGCTACTGCAGGGTGTGCAGTAAGCTCTTCAAGTATGCATTAGAAGACCAGCATTTCCTGGATAGTTTGTTATCAGGAGTAGTGTGCTTACAATAATTAGTATCCTGAACAGCTCAGAGATGATCGTAGACACAGCTGTTGTTGTTTAAGGTAGCAGGCACATCAATGGCAAGGCAGTAGGTATTGATTTGTGCAGTGACATCCTTCTAGCTATGTCATCTGAGTGAAAGAAGCCCCCAAATTAACCAATAATAAAGTGTTAGAAGTTGTAGTAGTTGCCTCTTGGGACTTGTTCCAGCTGAGGATAGATACCTCTTCCTTACCCACAGCCATCAATCCTCCTTGAAGGATAGTGTATATGTCTAAATTGGTCAAAAATAAAATGTTAAATCCAAAAGGACAATGTAACAGACTGTTGAATTTTATAAACTGTAGATTTCCTCTCAGCATTCTGAGTCTTAATAAAACTTTTAATACTCAATATTTAAAATGTGAAAAAGTTTTCCTCTTTGGGTATTTGAATACAGACAATTTAAATGTAAAATCCCATTTCTATCAAAATCAGATGTCAGAAACTGTTAGTTGTATCAACTTGATTTTCTTACTGTTCTGATTGTACAGTCCATTTTTATCATGGGCCACTGGCTATATAGTACATCAGCTGACTATATGTAATAAAGGGTAACAGTTCTGGACATTGTTGATGTT
Organism: Perdix hodgsoniae; assembly: GCA_035772895.1. Lineage (NCBI taxonomy): Eukaryota > Metazoa > Chordata > Aves > Galliformes > Phasianidae > Perdix > Perdix hodgsoniae. The sequence goes on from JAPSGF010000011.1 coordinate 3,891,371, forward strand.
AGAGCAGTAAAAAGCAGTGACCATAAATACTTAATCCACATGAACATAAATGAGAAACTCTGTATTTAAGTTAAAATCAAATAGCATATAAGATGTTAACCAAAGGACTTAACTCTAATTTAAACTGTCCCATATTATGGTGGGATTTCTGTTTATTTGGTAATATAATACCTGCTTATTATAAAATTATACAGTTCTAAAATTATACACAGTTATTGGATTACTGTTTTATCAAGATTATGTGTTATATAAAGCATGTTGTGACTGAATTTGCTCTTTATTTTCAAGCAAATTGGATGAATAAACAATGTAGATGCATAAACACAGTTTTAAATTAGCAAATATTTAATTAAAATTGAAAATGTGGATTCATATTACTGCATTTGATATCAAGACACCATTAAAGATCATGTTTTAATTTAAAAAAATGAAAATATCTTTTCATATTTGAGTTCTGTTATAACGGAGCAGAGTTTCAGCTTATGTTACTACTTCTCTATGGATATTCCTTGTACAGAACAAACGCTTCTTTTTTTTATTTTTCTCTTCTTGGAGCTAGACAGAATGTGTTGGACATGGCACTTGACATCATGCAGAAATGATGCTGATTAGGAGAAGTAATTTAAGAAATCTTTTGCATTTATTAGAAGACATACAGTGTTCTTCCAACACATAGGGAGGTATGTAATGTTGTACTTGCTTCTAATTCTGCCTAAGTTGAAGTATTCTCTGACTGAAAATACATTTAAGTCTTTAGGATATTAAGGATCTTAAGGATTTTACAAAATGCACCTGCTCCCTATTAAAGCAACACAATTTTAGAGAAAGACAACTGCCACACATGATCAGTTTTTTGCTGATATAATGCTCATTTCTAACCTACCGGATAATGCCAAACAAAGCTTTCTCTGCATCTCATTTTCCATGTTACATTTTTTACTATTATTATTTTTTCTGTATAAACATTTATACCAACTGTTTTAAGGCTTTTTTTTTCATAAAACCACTGTGAAGTCATAGAGGTTTTGGGACTTCAGAATTAGAAATTTTTTTTGATATTTTCATTATACTTAGAAACTATGTAAGTGAAATTTATTTAGACCCATTTGAAGAATATAAATTTATAACTTAAAAATATAAAATAATATTATAAAATTATTATAAAGTAATATTAAATGATGTAAATTAATATTTTATAATGTTATAAAAATTTATAAAACTACAGTTTTATAATGTTATGAAATTATGCATTATTAAAAATATATATACCCATTTGATGGGTGTAATCCTTGTATTGGGCTTACATGGCAAGGTTTGGTAGCAGGGGATATCCTTCTTTCAGATGTGATAATTTTATTCCTAGTAGTTGGTATAGTGCTCTGTTTTGGATGACGATAATGTTTTTAAGACCCTGATGATGTTGCTGAGTGGTGCTTACTGGAAGTCAAGGATTTTTCCACTACTCACTCTGCCTGCCAGCAAGGAGCCTGGGGTGCACAAGTAGCTGGTAGGAGACAGAACCAGAACATCTGACCCCAACTGAACAAAGGGATACTCCATACCACGTAGTGTAACATGGACTGTGGGATGTTGAATGGGGGAGGGGGAAAGTCACTGCTCAGGAACTGTCTGGCTATCCGTCAGCAAGTAATGAGCAATTGTATCATGCATCACTTGTATATTCTTCTTATGCTACTTGTTTAGCTGCCCTGTGTCAGATCAGAGCCAGCTCCAACTGCTCCAAAAGGGATCTATTGCTGCCAGAGCTGAGCCATGAGTAATGCTGGGTATGCCCTGGGACAGCAGATTTGAGGGCTAAACTTCTGGACTACAGAAGTTCCCTGCAGCCCATGGAGAGCAGACCATGGTGAGATAGGGGGGCTGGAGGTACTGCTGCCTGTGGGAAACCATGCAGAGTAGTGTGCTCTCCCGAAGGGTGGACCCTGTGGTACAGAGCCATGTTGGAGCAGTGCTTAGAGAGCTGCAGCCTGTGGAAAGGCCATGCGGGATCAATTTGAGTAGGACGGTATCTCTGGGAAGGATTCATGGAGCAGGGAATTAGCATGGAAGTACAGCAATGATGAAGTTCTATGGGCTGATTACAGTCCCATTCCCCTTTGCCACATGAGGGAAAGAGGTAAAGGGTAAATGAAGGTGAAGGTTGTTTTAGTTTGCTTTTGGTTCTCACTGCTCCAGTCTATTATAACCAGACAATAATTTACGACAGTCTCCCTTATGCTGAGTCTGTTTTATCCATGATGGTATTTAATGAGTGGTCTCCCTCATATCTAAACTTCTGAGCTTTCTTTCACCATATTTTCTCTGTGTTCTGTTGAGGAGGGAGGGTGAAAGACCAGCATGATGGAGCTAAGCTACCTGGTAGTGCTAAAGCACCATACCCTTCTAAGTAAATCTTGAAAGTAGATACCCTTTCTAATTTTTCTCATCAATAAAATGGATTTTTTGAATGTATAAAAAAATGAATTATTTGTGCTGGATGAGAAATGAAGTGCATCTTTGTTCTGGGGTGTATTTTAAAAAATTGAATAGTATTTCAATCTGTCCAAGGAAATTTTATTTTTTTAAAGTTTAGTTATTGACTAAAATTCCATAACATAGACTAACTTAGTAATTAGCTTATTAAGTCTTATAAGCTTAGACTAATAAGCTTATTAGCTTTGTAATTAGCATTTAGCTCAGTACCTTTAAGCAGCACGTAGCAGGAAAACATAATTTTTTATCTTAAATCAAATTCCCAAAGTTTTCAGGAATCTTTTCACTTTCTGCAGGGTTTTTTCCACCCCTTTATTGGCTCTTTGAGAGAACAGAGCACATTAGCCATCTTAGTGTTCCAGATTAGTATGGCAGCAGCCAGACTCCCTAGGTATTATTACTGAAGCTATGTGACAAATGTATGAAAAATTCAAATGAGTTTGTGTGTGAGGCAGCTCTTTTATTTTTAGGTACAGATGAGGCTTAAAAACTGGAAGGAGAGGTGGAGTAGGCTGTGAACCGGCAGCTCACTGGTTGACTTTGCACTGGGCTTAATGCAGCTTTGAAGCAGTTTATTTGGACAACTGGAACATAATGCAATTACGGAGCAGTTATCAACTTAGAATCAGTTGAGGTCATCTGCTAGCTGTTACGCACTTTTTGTCTCCTGGAAAATTGAAAATAAGGTTGGAGTTAGATTGTGATTCTCTCTGTAAAGAGCTGCCATACTTATGGAGGGAAATAAATGGCTACTATAGTCTTCCTTGGCCATCTTGAATAAGAAATAAATAATCTGTTTAGGTAAAATAATTCCAATTAAGATCTGACGAATCTGAGTCTTTGGCTTTTTAAAGCCAAATTTTTGTGATTTATTTTTGTATAAGTACGTGTTATTTATTTATTTTTTTAGTAAGTCATTTTTGTAATTCAGGGCTGCATTTTATCTTTAATCTGCACACATCAGAATATAGTGTTAGTAGTAGGTGAAAGTATATCAAAATTGCTAAGTGCAGTTATAACCACACTTAATTCTTGTGTAGTAATTCATTAATCTTAGTAAGGTATCCACCTTGATAATAGCCTTGTTGTAATAAGATATAGATTTGATTTTATGCTGTATTAAAATTACCCTCCACTCTGCTTTTAAATTGGTTGCTTTCTGTTTTCATTCCATGCTCTGTTGTATGCAGAAAGTGAACTCCACAGGCCTGTAGTAGATGAAGCTAATATTGTCTGTGTCTTTCACTGCTGGCTGTAACAAAAATCAATACAAAAAACTTATGAGCATTTTCAGTACCCAATTCAATAGAAAATATGTCCCAATTCTGCAGCTTTTGCAACATTGTTTGAGCTTCCAGGGCATGAAGGTCTGGACATACTTTTTATTGAATCAGGTCCTGGGTAATATCTTCATATATTTTTAAAGAAAACTCAGAAGGTATACACTGAAATAAACAGTGAGAATTGTACAAGTTGATGGTTACACTGGAAAGCTTGAATCATGATGTGAACACTGAAACTTGGCTAGCAGCAGTTTCTCCTTCAAAAATATTTTATTTCTTACATGAGGACTGCTATATCTGGTTACATCAACTTCAAAGAATGCAAACACAGTGCCTTTGGCATTGCCTAATTTTAAAAATATATACCCACTGATCAGCCATCAATAGACAGTTCAATAAAAATCATCATGGTGATGTTATACCCTGCCAACTTTACCTGCCCTGAACTTTCTCTTATTTTGTTCTTTTTTTCGCCCTTTTTTTTTTCCCCCTTCTTCCCCCCACTTTTTTTTTTTTTCTCCTTTCCAAGGCATTGCTTAAATATTTAAAAATATGCTTTAACCTACTGTTCATTCAAAAAGTCTGATTAGTGTCAGTTCCATAACTATATGGAAGTGCCTGGAAGATATATGCAGTCTGAGAGAAAGCACTTGGCTTATGATAAATGTAAGATGAAAGTGATGCTTCTAGGCAGAGATTCAAGGAAATTTCTAGAAGGCCAACCTCCCTGTCAGCTGAAGACAGCAGAGCATTCAGTTGAGAAGGAAGCTCTTGTTTACTTTCACTGTCTTTATACACATTTAACGTATTCAGCAAGCAGTGTTTTGTGGAAAATTGTCTTCATCCTCCTTTGCTTGGGCTGAGGAAAAAGTTTGCGTTGCTTCTAATGTCTGGGTATGAATAATACAGACTTCCAAGATTTCCTTCTTGGCAAATAAGTGGAAATTTGTAAGCTCTAGTCATATCCATGACTGATGTAGAAGATATAATGATATGATTTGCCGATACCAGCTGAGTGGTGCACCCAGCTGAGTGGTGCAGTTGTGTCAATGGTTTACAGGTTGGTATGGCCCAGTTCCATGACTAGTGAGGCAGGGGGACCCATGTATCCACACCCCAGGAAAGAGATAAGGGGAAAAAAGATAGAGAGATGGGCCCAAAAACAAAACAGCAGCAATAATCTGAGGAGAAACAAACTTATTTACTACATAATTTAATAATTTAATACATACATAACACGCTATATTCTATATTACAATAAGATACAATATAATTAGAAATGAAGCTATGAAATCAAATAAAATAACAGTGTCCGAAAGCTGAAGGCTTTACTCTAATGCTGTGACAAGGCAGCACCTGCAAAAGAAACAAGCCAGACAATCAAAAGGGGGGCAGAAGTGAAGTATGAATAGTCTTTATCTTTTATCTTTATCTTTATTTTTGCTCTGAGAGGAGAATGGAAACACAATGCAAAGTCCTCTGGGATATGTAGTATGTAGTTCTTCTCTCCTGGGACAGGTACCTGGAACTATCCACAATCAGAACTGGAGCAATAACTCTTTTACTTCCAGTGCACTACATGATGTTTTGATGTGGGATACGGAGAACCAAAAATCATAACACCATGACAAGTTGACATTCTAGAGAGAGGGGATGCTATCCAGAGGGATCTGGACAGGCTTGAGAAGTGAGCCAATACCAGCCTCATAAAGTTCAACAAGGACAAGTGCAAGGTCATATACCTGAGCAGGGGCAATCTCCAGCACTGATACAGGTCGAGCAAAAACAGCTTGAGAGCACAGCCTTGAGGAGAAGAATTTGGCAGTGTTGGTTGATGAACGACGTGGGCTGGCAAGTGCTCTTGCAGCCCAGAAGGCCAACCATATAGTGGGTTGCATCAAAAGAACTGTGACCAACAGGACAAGGGAGATGATTCTGCACCTCTTCTTTGCTCTTGTGAGACCCCACCTGGAACTGCGTTCAGTTCTGGAGCACCCAACACAAGAAAGAGATGGAGCTGTTGGAGAATGTCCAGAGGAGGGCCATGAAGATGATCAGAGGGCAAGAGCACCTCCTCTATGAGGCAAGACTGAGACAGCTAGAGAAAAGAAGGCTCCATGGGGACCTTTTAGCAGCATTGCAGTACCTGAAGAGAGCCTACAGGAAAGCCTAACTTAGCTTAACCTAAGCAAATAGCAAAAGTACCAGCATTAAGTAATGTTTGAATAAAGATACAGTGGAGATAGGTCTTTCTTTTGAGGGGTCATGTTTACTCTTTACAGGTCTGGTTCTTCAGGTATGCAAACTATTTCTTTAGATACTGTTGAGAATCACATAAATATAAATATCTTAAAAAATATAGGTTTTTTTTTGTTTTCGTTTACCCTGTTGCAGATCAGTCTCCAATCTTAGTTTGCAGGGCTTTCATTTACAGAGCTTTTTCTGTCCCTGGCAATCCTCCCCCTGTTTCCTCTGTTTCTCTCAGGCAGTTACACATAGCACAACATAGCAGATTTGTTGTTCTCTATGCCAGTCCACAATGCAAATCCTCTAAGACTACTGATTTCTTTATGGGCGATGTTTTTCACTGTTTTGCCAATTCCTTCATAAAGCAGAAGGTAACTCTCATTTAGCGTGTTAGTTCTTTTTGGAAGTAGTAACATCACAAAAACTGAATGTATGAAAAATATATTTTGCGTTCCTTTCCGATATGTTTAGAATATAATGTATTTCAAAAAGGTATATGAAATGCATTGTGCTAAATTAAACTTTCTTTAGTTAGTGATATGAAAACAAACATCACATGCAACCTAATTTTATATGACTGTATTTCAACCATGGGATGTTTTACGAACTGACTGTGGGGATTATCAAATTGAACATAGGCAATATGAGCTGTTCTGATTGAATACATATGCTGTAGACTTTGTTTCTGTTAACAAGCTATATAAACACATCTTATGAAAATTACTCTTCTTTTTAATTCCAAGATGCTTCACAATCAACCTAAACATTATATTCAAATACAAAGATAATGAGTACATTTGTTAAAATATTAAATTTTGATTTGGATTTTACTGCAGACTTTTGAAGAAAAAAATCTTTAATATGGTATTTATATAAGGAATTAATTAAACAAACTACAATGTTTTAGGTAAACATGTATTGTGACTTTCCTGTACTAAGATAATTAGTATTTTTATTTATATTCTGGACAATGCTTTTAATAATAAATGTCTTATTTTTATTATACAGCTTGGTAACGTTTGCACAGGTGAAATATTGCATCAGTTTATGCATGCATTCATTACAAAAGCAAATTGTAATAGTCAAAATACTATTGTTTCACTAAGGCAGGCAAACCTAAAAATGATAAGAATAGCTAAAAGTACTTATTCAAATGAATTATGTGATTTATTCTTTATAAAGACGCTATGGTTTCACTGTTTTCTATGAGCATGTGATGTTCAATATCTGGAATAGTAGAAAATAGGTGATACATTTCAGAAGCTATCAAGATTAATTTTACTTTTTATTCTATATGTACATTATTTATCTATTTCTGAAAGCCCTACTGTGCACAGACTTACTGTTTTTTGTAATTGTATGAGACCATTGCCAAAAAGAAAGGCTTGGCAGGTCAGAACCTCTCTTGGTAGGTGTACGTCGTTTCCACCTGTGGGACTGTGTGCAATAAAGTAACATTTTGTGAAACCGCACTTCAGAATGAGACCTGAAAAATCATTTTATTTGTTTGTGTCACAGTTTGAAAGCATGAAGAAACTAGTTTTCTCCTCCTTAGCTGTTTAAAAATCTGTTCATCAGAGTTTTTGGTTGGGAATTATTTCTTTCCACATTATGCAGCAAACAATTGTTTTTGCTGTCATTAGTGATCCTTCTGGTTTTACAACTTGAAATGTGCTCTGAGTTGTCACTTATTACTAATTATGTCAGTAGTATAAAAGCAACATAGGTAATTCAACCTATTACATGAAATACATAATGCTACACACCAAAAGGCAGCAGCAACTTTCACATGATCTTTTGTATTTATACCCCATTTTTATCAAACAAAAGCAATATGTTTTTGAAAGAGTCATTTTCAAGAACAGACTAAGCAGTCAAGTTATCTAATTGATTGGAGAATTTTTCATTTCAATTATGACCTTGAAGTCAGTGATGCCTGGAATGCCCCTCAGACCATGTCATGGGTGCTCCAGTAAAAGATCTATCGTTAGATCAATTACTAAAAGCAATGGAACATCTGATCCTACCCTTGAAATTAACCAGGAAAAGTAGGTCAGCACACCTTCAGCTGACACAATGAAGTATTATGCTCTCAATGACCCAGGAAGGAAAGCACTAATGATTGATGGGAAGAGATATTTAAATGAGAAAGTTGAAGCACACTAGAATTAAGCACGTCAAAATGATCAAGCAACTCTAGACAGCCAAGTGACTTCAGATAACAGCAATTTTGGCCATATCTTATTCTCCCCCTACCACCAAAAACAAGTCATATTTATCATCAAATGAAAGAGAATTTAGGCTTCAAAGACCCATCAGCTTTTTCCAAATTGTGGTTGTTTCCTCCCTTGATTTTTTTTTTCTTTTTTCTTTTTCTTTTCTTTTTTTTTTTTTTTGAATAATTCTATTTAGTTCATTAGCTCTTACAGTCTCCCTATATGTGGTAGAAAATCTGCTGCCACCTCTTCTGAGGAGTTAAAAATGCAAAAAATAAATAAATAAATAAATAAATTGTGACAGAATTAATTTTATAGATTATCACCACTGTACAATATGAATATGAATTTCTGAATATGCTTCAGTGGCATTATTGCTTCTTATTTTAGGAATAAAGGGAGAAAAAAAACCAAAATACTTGTACTAATATAAGAACATCAGAACGATATGCAAGTATTCTTAAATTATTTAATGGTCAAGAGCTCAGTACGTATTTAGCACTCTCATAGAACAGCCTGGATGCACAAAGATAGCAGTACAACCTCACAGTACTCTAGGAAAGGCATCATAAAAGCTCTGTATTGGTTTTTCCTTTCATTTCCATTAGATGTAAATTAAAATGAACCATACCTGTTAGAAATAGACTTCCAAGGTAGATACTACACTTGTTCAAGTTATTGTTTAAGGACTGTGAGAAATCCTTGTCTCTGAAGGTAGAAGACTTTCATGATCGTTTTTTAAGATCAATAGGGAGTTTTTTAAGGTGTTTTTTTTTTTTTTTTTTTTTTTTTTCTGAAGTGTATAATAGATTATTTAATACCTTTCCCAAGCTTTCTGGGACAGGATTTCAAGGAAAGGAAGACTGAAGAATCTTGGCAGTTTCATCCAAGGCTGATGGCTTTCTTTTTTTTCACATCTGAAAAGACTATAATTACTGATACTTTTTCTAAAAAAATCATTCAAAGATTCAGCAACTGTATTTAGGATATACAGGGATTCTAGGTAGTTAATACATTTGCAAATTTGGTGCTCAATTGTTTTAAAATAAAGTGACCTAGTTGCTGTATTCAGCAATTAAACGCACATCTGCCACAAGATATTTATAATTTAAAACTGGAAGTTTACTGCATCAATGACTACTTGGACAACTAGAAAGAGAATTTACAATGTGCTGTTTTTCTAAATAATTCTCTATTGAAGGAGACTTTGCTTAGTTCACTGAGCATTTAAAATGGGTAGATACAAAATATGAAACACCTGTACAGAAGATTAAACTGAATGTCAATAGAGCTTGAATGACTCTAGTCCTTAGAAGAGTCTGCTATGAAATTTTTCAAGTTTATGTTGCTGCAGCAACTGAAGTGGATTGGACAGGGGACGGAAATGTGAGCATAGACTACTTCAGTGTATTTCAATGTTCAGTACAGAGGAAAGGAGTTGTAAGCATAACTTAATGTTTTTTACTGCATTTTTATCTATTCCTTAAGTAGTATCTAAGGGCAAAGAAGTAGCTGGGACAACTGATTAACTGACTCTGTCTAGTCCTATTAACTGTAACTTCAAGAATAAATTGCTTTCATAGACTACAATTTGGGTTCTGCCAGGTATGATTCCAAAAATTCTGCATCAGTTTGTTTCCACCAGTCTGTTGCTTTTCTTTAGATCTGTGGCCTTTACAGAGGGAGTTTTAGTGGATTTTTTCTTTTTCTAGAAAAGTTGTCAAAGTAATACGAAAATTGTTTGAATTAAGAGTAGAAGAAATTCTCAAATCTCCCATAACATAGGCTAGATATTATTTTTTCTTATATCACACATTATGACTTCTACTTTATTTTTATTAGATTGCTATCCCCACTTACTTTGCTTCATATCCTGTTTAAAACTAGCAATTCTTTTACTAAGTAAAATAAAATATACAACAACAAAGCCAATGGTGCTGCACGTGGGTAAACATGCTGTGATGATTAGTCTGATGTAACTCAGTTATTTTACATAAACCACATGGAACTCATTGCTCGATTTGAACTGAGTCCATTGAAATTAGCTGTACTCTGCATGCTCAAAATATTCAGTGCTAGCGTATTCATTTATATTACTAAGTGCAGCCCATTATACTGATGACGGCAACAACTCTTCAGCATTACCCATCCTTTCAGTTCATTATCACTGAGATAATCAGGAATATTCATAAATTAAAGGAAGTTAAAGCCTCATCCCAAAGGAAATTTGCTGATTCAAGGTATGAAAAGCTTTTAGCTTTCACAGTTGGTATTTTGTTAACAAGCACAGGACACTGTACATAATACTGCAGCCTGTAATATCATTAGCCAGTCAGTAAAATGGACATCAAAAACTTGACTTGCAAACAGAGCTCAAAAAAACTTTGAAGTAAGCATGTCAACTGGATGTAGTCATATGCTGAGGTTGAAAGGAATTGTTTCTGGATTGTTTTTTCCCTCTTTTTGTGTGTGTGCTTGAGTGTATGTTTCCTTAAAGAAACATCACAACATGACTCTGGTGGAATTATTATATTTGGTTTATTTGCCTTAATGCTTTGTGGAACACTTTTATTATGTATAACATATCATAAAACAGAATGCCACCTGAAAATTAGGCTTTTGTTTGATGTTTGTCAAATTATTCTTAAGAACTTCAACAAAATAGTGTATCAAGCATTACAAAGACCAAGTCTTAATTAGAAATGGTGTACTTACAGATTAATTTCAGGAAATTATTTTTCACTACACCGGAGATATAGCAAAATTTTTAGCATACTTAGACTTTGAATGCCATGGTTTTGATCAATAAAAATTAAAAGATCATTTGCAAAGCTGTAGTTATACAATTTATGCAGCATGATTTTTCTTTTCTTTAAATGTGTCAAAGCCTAACGCATAAAAATTGCTGATATTATATGACAGAAACATCAAAACCATGTTTTTTTATATAATATTTATTTAATAGTTTTAATTTTCCACGTAAAATAAAGTTTGTTTGATATTAGTTGGGCTGGATTTAGTTTGGCAGTTATCAATTTAATTAATAATCAACCAAATGACACTCTAGATTTGCTTTGGATAGCAGTTCAATGCATTGTATTGATTTTGTATTATTGGACTAGGTGTTGTCATCATTATTACTGTGCCATGCTTCAGGCAGAATTTGAATTAACCAGTAGTATTTTAGTATAGGGATTTTTTTACTCATTTGCATGGAAATAGTGCTATAGCTCAGCAGTTAATTAAAAAGCCTTTTTTTGGTTGTCGCTATTGTTTTGTGTTTGTATGTTAGGCATTTTTATTAAAATATGTCATGGTTTTATGATTTTTGGTCATCAGTATTCCACACCATAACATCATGTGGTGCATTGGGGGTGGGGTTTGATGTCTGCCGAGTGTTCGTCCGTCAGAGAGGAGCTGCATTTCCCCAGGAGACTTTGCGGTCAGCAAGGGGATATAACTCCAAGCAAGGTCACCTGATCTTATTCTTCGTCTGCTCTTCGCTGTCTGTGCTTCGCTATCTCCGCTTCGCCGCCTGCGCTTCGCCATCTGCACTTCACCGTCTGTACTTCAGTCACTCAACTGGACTGCACTTCTCACCCCAGCATTGTGGTGAGGTCTATACAATTCAAACAGACTCTCTCTCTCTCTCTCTCTCATTGTATTTTACTAATACTATATTTAGTAAAATCATTTGTTCCACCTCAGATCAGTGCTGTTGTTTTCAAGTATTTTTGGGTCCCCTGCTTCCCTTTTCCCAGAGGCGCGGATCCGCAGGTCCCTCCGCCCTGCTGGTCATGGAACTGGGCCGGACCAGCCCATAAACCGTTGACAAAATGATTCAGAACAAAATGCTTCTAAATTCTTTAGCTTATTTGTATACTGTGATACTTTTTTCTTAAACTTCACTTTCTTCTCTTGAGTATATAGCACTAGTGTAATGTTGGGTAGTATTGTAACATCAGGACTGAGTTTAGATCGTCTTTTATGTCTACTGACCTTTATTTTCTGTATAATAAAAAACAGCCCACTATTCACAGTTATGTCAATTACAGGAACATATCCTGCACCAGAGAGTCACAGTAACTGCTCTGGCAGGAAACTAGTCTCAGCAAGGAGATGGGTGACAGTAAAAAAATGCTTAACTATGTTCAAAACCTCTACAACTGCAAGAAATTGGACATCTTGTGCTGTATTTTACCTATCTCTTTTTCCCTCAAGAGAGGGAGTCTTCTTTGCAGAAGTGATAGAATTTGAGAATAGTATGGACTTCAATATTCTATCTATCTGAAAAGAAAAATTAATTCCTTTAAAACCTATTTCAAAATAGATTTTCCTGTGCTGCAGGCTTAAACTTGTATAACTATTAGCTAAAATGAAAGACGACGGTTATTCATATCTGAATAGCGGTCTGTTCTGGATTAGTTGGGCTATTTGTGTGAATAATAAAAATTGTCAGTATAACTGTGTGTCTTGCTCCAATTTATGGGAGGGAGAGGAGGTTCTTTTAATATCTGTATACCCGGCATGAGATTAAGAAACAGCGGTTCAAATGTTGGTCCTACCAGTTTATTACAGATGTTAATTAGGAAGATGGGGAAGGGGAGGACGGACGCTATTATGAATTAGGGTAATGGGAAAGGGAAGGAGGGCGATAGAAAAGATAGGAAAGAAGAAGCAAGGAGTCTTTAAAGGAAGCAAGAGGGAGATAGTCACCACCATGGATCCAGCATGGTTGGTAGTTCAGTCTTTGATCTTCAGAAGTGGTGGGTTGTTGGGCATTGTTGTTCTGTTGTCGATTGGACCCATGAACAAGGCGATGATGGCCCCTTTTCAATACTTTCAAAGTGGTCGAGTCAGCTGTCTTTGGAGTGACAGCTCAAATCCAAAGTGATTGAGTCAGCTGTCCTTGGAGTGGCAGCTTCTGGCTCTGCAGTCTCAGCAGTTTCCTTTCTTCCTGGCCTTACCAGCAGATAAGAGGAAGCAGGGAGGCACCAATTTGTACCTTGCTTTCACAGGATACAATGGCATCATTCCCCAGTTTCCCATGGCAAGTTCGAGTTATTTGATCACAGGCCAGATCTTGTGCCAGTAAACTGTCCTGAGTACTCTCTTCCGGAGGCAAACAGCTAACATTGTCCACACAGTGATGTTGATTGCCACATGGCAAGACCCATCACTCATCTCCTAGACAAGTCAGTCTTATCACAAGAAATACCTCAGGAAGCAAGCTTTGAGCCAAAAAAAAAAAAAAAGGATTCTCACACTATGGAAGTGGCATATCAGCTAAACTTTGCAGTAAGGCCAAATTAGAATCAGCTCCTTCTATATGTCTACAAGCATTATGGACATGGATGCAGACTCAGTGCTAAAGATATACTACATAGAATCTCTGAGAAAGGCTGAGGTTGGTTAGGTTTCTGGATCACTACTCTAGAAGTGTTAGTTCTTAGTAAATTTTTAAGAAATTGGAAGAACCTAGACTAAAATATTACTGCTTTACAATCTACCCAGACCCAACAAAAGAGATAAGGAATTGTAGAAGGAAAAGGACTTTTCTTTCTCATATCTTCTTATTTTGGAAAACATATTTTCTTTGTGTGCGTGCAAATGCTAACTGTGTGGTTAAATTAGTCAAACCCATTCTCAACACGAGCCCAAAAAGGTATTAATTCTTATGGACACACTTTTCTCAAAAAAAGAAAAAAAAAGTTATTAAAGAAATACCACATAGTCACTTTTGGAGACTTTTTCCAAGCGTTGTTTCATCTGAATTTCACAAATTTGATATTATCTTCTGATGATTCAACTGCTTATGTCAGTATTTCACATTATGCAACAATAATGAAACATGATGTATTTGCGCCAAATGAATCATCCTGATGGTGTGTCTAAGCCAGTATATTCCAACTCAAAATTCCTTAGAAGAAATTTGTTAAAGCCTCTATTTAATAGAGCTTCCCCTTGTTGAAAATATTTCTATTTACTATCACTATTTCTTATATTATTATTATTTATTTCTTTTGTAGCAAACTTCTCGAGTCAGTTAGCTTTCACGTTAAGTCAACACATAAGAAAAGAACAAAATATGAAAAACCTCAGGAGTTAAAACATCCTTTCTTTATTTCTACCTTTGTTCAGTTTTGAGAATGCATGTGTGGAAGGTTTTTCTAGCATACTTTATTCTAGTAATAATTATACTCCTACACATCTTTTAAATACCAGATTGTTCTATCCGCTTCTGCCAGGAAAAGGAGTTTGGAGATATTTCATGAGTATATTGAAAACTGCTGATAGGATAGATTTTTTTTGGGCAAAATTTCATCACTGAGTCATGTGAAGAATTCCTGGAATAAAATTTCATTTTTTATTGCCCTAAGAATCCTGAGCTAAAGACATAAAAATTGTTTCTACTGTAAGAAAGATCAATAAATATCTGAATGTTAAGAAAACTGCATTGTTCTTCCAGTTTTGTTACCTGAAGAAAAAATCCTGAGCCTTTTACAAAGACTCTTTGCCAGTCCAGGATATTTAGATTTCAATCTAGAAAAATAATTACTTGATATTGCTTTTTATGTGGCATTTCTAAACTGTCGCATTTTTTGATCATGTGCCACTGTACAAAAAAATACCGGAGATATCTGCTATTTGTGGGAGATGACAGATTTCCACAGCCTCAAGTGTTCTGTTGAGTCTTGGTTCATTCAGTTTGATGATTAGTCTTTTTTTCTGAAGTAGCTAAGGAGGGCCTCTCTCTGATGTTACTGTCTTCTTTTGCTTCTTTGAGAAGGAATTTATGACCTAGTTGTGGAAATGTTAGATTTAGGGAAAAAAAAAAAAAAAGAGTTATACATCTTATTATTTGCTTTTCCACTCCTGAACATTGCCACTCTTAATCCTAATGGAAGTTATATACACATCATAGCAGACAAGTGGATCACCCTACTGAGTGGATTTCAGGCTCTTCTTAAGGTGATAGAACAGCAAAGCCATGGCGTTAACCAAAATAACTCCAGATGATCATAAGAAGTATTGGCACAGGATGGAAACAGCAGAAATCCTGGCAAATTCTGTACTTTCTTTTGATCATCTTCTGCATATACTCTGCCTTTTCCTAAAACACTGGTTTGGAATGGAGAATAACCTTCATTCAATTGGCAGAATTCAACTACACATCAATTACTAATTTAATAAAATACAAAGCACCAATTCTCTGAACTCTCCAATTTAAATCCTACTATATGTTTGGAAGAAGAGGTATGATAAAGGGAACTATAGAAATGAACAAAGAGTGCTGAATATAAGATGATTTTTTGCAAAGGAGTTTTCTGAGTGTATATGAGATTTCAATGAAATGTAAGCGGACAGACATCACTGCTTTTTTTTCAGCTGTAATGGGCTAGGTTGTTCATCTTTTAGGTGCAGGTTATGAACATAATTGAGGCAATCTGTACAAAAGCCCCACATTTTCTTATACAAATGGTTAACCTTGTAGCTATCATCTCTGCCCCAAAACTTGCATATGTGATTAGTTAAAATACAAGCACTTTCCAAACAGTAAACATCATTTACAAACTTTCAGGAGATAAGAATGCATTTTTTTCATCAAGCTAGTTTATTGGTTGAATCGAACTGCTGATATTAATAAAGTATATTTTCATTATTATCTATTGTGTGTATGTGACAATATTCCTGCCCAATTTTATTATATTAAAAATAACCCCAAAAAAATCTCAGCATTGATTAAAGTGATGTGTCTATTCCTTAAGCACTGACAAAGCAATAAAATAATATTAAATCCATATTTTAATAAAATAAATCTCTAAAGGCTATTCGAAACATGAATAATTATAATTGTGCTTTAAGGAATAAAGTTTATGGAGGTTTTTGTTGTGTCTTCCTTATATGTAACATGTTAGCTATTTATGTATGTACAGCTTGTTACTGACATTTTGGCACAGCTCTTTCCTCTTTTGCTTGCTACTGAGGCTTCAGGATACCTTTTCATTTCATTGTATTGCCTGAGCTCTGATTTTTGTGGAGAGTGTAAGCATGTTCCCTGATTCATTTTTTTAATATTATATTTTTACATGGCTAGATTTGCTAGCCAACAGCTATATTTCAGTTTGTCACCAGACTTCTTTCCAAATGGAAGCACTTTATAAAACATGTGAAATCACAATACCCAATCATTCAGAAATATTGGGCTACTTCAAATTTTTATAAGCTCTTAAATTTGGAGGTGATCAGGGTTCTGAGCTTGCATTGCACAGAATAATTTAAAATTATTGGAGCACTTCACATATTTTTAAAACCACTTCAGCTAAGAAAGGATAGTGTTCTAGAAATATGTGACATATAAGGGTGTAAAATTATCTGAGAGCTTAAGTGCTTCAGTGTGAAAGTGATCAAGGTTCCTTGCTTGCACATTGCAAAGTAATTGAAAATTACTGGAGTACTTCAAGTGGTTCATGTTTTTAGAAGAGTTTTAGTCTTTCCTGCTATAATACTCTTCACAATTTTGAACATCTCCAATATTTTCAAATCTTGAGAGCCACCCATTATCCTTCTTTTCATTGTTTTGGGAATCTTTTAGTGCTGGACACATAGAAGCTTTCCTGAATGTAAGTGCTCTATTGCTACTAAGCAATTCAAGCAATAGTTTTAACAATATCAATATCAAAAGCTGATATTTGAACTCGTGCCTATATGTACCATTATTGATATTGTACTTTCTATAGATAGCTCACTTAATTCCATTTTTTATAAGATGTTCTTTGTGAATTCGTTTTTAATTTATTTTAAATTACTTAATACTACATCTAGTTCTGTTGAGTTTTCCTAATTACCTTGAAAACACTGCTTTTTTTCCCCCTCCTTTTGTTTGTCCTTTTCTCTATTCTACTTCTTGCTGTCTTCAACACACACGGTGCACAAACCACTGGTATATCATAATTCATTTTCTCACAGCTCATTCTCAGTACTGTGTTTTGGTAGAACTCACAGAGGGTAGATTTTTGAGCTGGATTTATCATCCACACAAGAGAATCATAATAGTTCTATATTTTAAGAGGGGAAGAAAAAAATCCTATAAAGAGCATCATTCTGCAATGCATTGCTTCTGTACATTGAATTTATGACTGTAAGAAGGAAATCATTTGTGTTATACAGGTATTCTATTGTGTGCATTTAAAAATTTAATTCTGTCCCCACTGTGCCATTTGTTTTACTTAACTGTTTTCACAAACTTTGCTTATTTCAGGTCCATATTTCCTTACCTTATCTTTATCATGAACTGTTCCATTCAACCATTTACATCTTTCAAATATGTAAGAAAAGAATATATAGTCATTTTTATTTTATTTTAGATGGAACCAGAAGTGCTGTGGCAAAATGTTAAAACTAAAATTACCCCAAATTATAGAAACCTATATTTACCTTAGGGTTGCACATAATATCAAGATTAATAATAAATAATTTTTTTTCCAATAAAAAATATGAGATTTAGAGAGGGTTTTAAAATATCTGTGCAACAGGATGAAATCTTCTTTAAACAGAATAGTACAATCATAATCTCAAGAAGAAGCAACTAGAAAATACTTGCAATCAATTTTTCAGCTTTTTGAAGATCAAAATGGACATATTACATTATTTAACATAATATTGCATTCATTTTCATGTTACTGTTTTCATTTCTAAGATGACTAGAATAGCAGAATTCCTCGCAGCTAATGTTGCCTTCTGATTTGAATTGACTGTTTGGAAACTTTATTTATAGTCCTTGCTTTCGTTCCTTTGTGAGAATTTTAAATTATGAGCTGCCAAAAAGTGTTCACTATATAAGAAAGGTCGGGAATTAAAAAGGCATCATCTTCTATACATTCTATGCTTGCTGTCATGACTAGTGCCCTCCAACCTTTCTATGACCCACAGAAAATTAAAACAAATGTTTTTTATCTTACAAAATCATATTAATATTGGCTACAGATATATCCATATCAATAGCCACTTTTAAAACAATATTTTTGCAATTTTGGAAAATGAAATGGCTATTACAGTTACAATTGTTGGGATAAAGAAGACAAATATCTATAGGGATTGAAAAGACTGAAATCTGTAAACATTAATATAAAAATTGTTTACAGTGTTAACATTTATCAGAGACAGATTTTTCTGTGTGTTACAATAAATCACGTCTTATTGTACAAGTACCTGGCCTCTATTTTTCAACTCAGTATTTTCAAGTATTAAATGTGATCATGAGGAAAAAAAGATGTTTGTACCTGTAGATCATTTTACTGAAACTGATTAAGAATACAAAAGAAGCAGATTAAAATATCTGTTCCTGATGTTTTTCACATTATTTTGGTATGGATGATTAAGGAAGATTTGTCTCCAAGTTCTGGGAAGATGTTTTCCAGAGAAACTTACTAAAAATCCCTAAAAAGCTGACATCATACCTGTCCACTGTACTACTGTAGTCTTTTCAAAGAAGATAAGAGAAACTGCTGTAAGAAGAAACAAAATGCTTGCACATGTTTGGAGTGTGTAAGTGCTATGTGCATAATTGCGGCATTAATATCATGTTGTGGGCTCTGGAGGTTAACAGAACGAGAGGCTATCAAAGTAATTGGAGTGAAATCCATCTTGGCCACTAACCTCAGACTGTCTAGATTTGCACTGCTGTATCAGGAAGTTAGTTTGGGGAGTAACATCACTTTGTGTTCCTCTATTCCTCCCTTCCTTTTTAGTCTTACATAAGGATTTACTGCTATCTACCATCAAAGTGAGAATTCTTCTCAATGTAGACTTTTGATCTTGGTGAGGATGGCCATATTCAGGCAGTGCTTACCAGAAAAATGAATAGTACATAATCAGTGCCTAAGGCAGTCCCTTAGAACTCACTAATAACTTTAGACATCTCATAAATTTGCTGCTGAAAACAATCTCCATTTCACATATGTGGGAATGTAGATCTTTAATTTTCCTATACATACCAAAATGTTTAGATAGTGTGACCTAATTATTTGTCGCACTTTCACCATCTTTCTGTTATGTTTATAAATCTTAGAACTGCTTGGAGGGTCCAAAATAATAATTCTAGGCAAAATCTCAAAACTATTTAATAAACACAATCCATATGACCTGCCTTTTGAAAAAGTGGATATATAGTCTTTCACCTAACTAGCACATGTGCTTACCATGGCTGGGATTCATTGGTTTATGAGTAAGTTTCAGAACAAATATTCATGAAATTCTTCTGGTAGTAGATCTATGTGTATACTGAGGTTTTTGGTTTGTGTACTTTGAATTTTGTCTTGTTTCTTTGTTTGTTTTGTTTTTTTTTTCTGTTTGTTTTGTTTTTGGTGGTTTTTTTTCGTTTGATTGGTTGGTTGGTTGGTTTTTAATTAAAATATGGTCTCAGACCCGGTTGCGCTTTGCCTTTCTTTTAAAAAAAGTCTTCCCCCTTATCTTCCTTTATTCCTTCTACTGTAGTTACTTACTATGATTATTTCTCTGTATTGTAACTGAAGAAATTGAGAAATGGGAATCAGTGATTTTAGAATTTCAGCAGTAAGGATGATGAATAGATATGTATAAAGAGAGAGTCCTAAAGAAAAGAAAAAAAAATACATTTTTCCACGCTGAAAGTATCATTTCCTTTCCCTTCTGCTGCAAATTCAATTCAGTTATCATCTGAGTACTATCATGAAGAGCCAAAGAATGAAAAATTGAAGTCGCTCTACCAAGGGGATCGCACAACTAAATTACATGTTTCAGAAATATTGATAATTATTTTGCATTTTCTGAATTTCTGAAACACTTGTTACATGGTTAATTATAGATCTTTTCTGCAGTCCTGCTAGGTTTGTACATGCAGTAGTTTGTTGACATACACTTACATAAACAAATATAGGAACAGCAGAAAAATGAATGTATGACTATGAAGCAGTAAAAAAGTCAAGAAAAAAACCCTCTACTGTTTGGATATTTATTTCTGAATGTCTTTTACTTTAGATACTGTAGTTGTATCTGAGTGCTTATTTCTACAAATAAATTATTGCTTTTATTTATTTTTGCACAAAGTGTATTAGAGATCAGATGCATTTCCCAAAATATTCTACTCTTTGAAGCTTCCCAAAGACTCATTACTAAAAATATTCCACTCAGTATTTGGAATACTTCCTGGTTATTATTGCTTAGGCAGTGTTACTTCTGACTCCCTAATCAGACAGAATATTTCACAAAAATTTTCCAGATTTTCATTTTGTCTGAGCAACTAATTCTTACGATTGATTACCACTATAAATTTAAGAGAGGTACATATTTAAAATGCCCTAAATTTCTAAAGCTTTAAAAATTCTCTAGAGACAAGTGAGAAAACATTAATTTAAGTAAAATAACATAGTTTGAGTTCCAATAAATTTTTTTTGTAACAATTAGGGAAGATCTGTAACTACTGAAAGTAAATATTACAGGGACTTCAGACCACTTTATGACATGTAGATAAAATGCTATAAAAAGGAAACTTTTTAATATATATTTACTTAGGAATACTGAAAGCTGTAGTAGTAGCACTGTCTCAGTATCCCAAATTCATTATACATTTGATTTTGATTTATTTAAATATGACTTTTTTATTATTATTATGCATTATAAAGTGATCAAGCAGTGCTGTAGAGACTCAGAAAAAAAAGAAAAGAAAAGAAAAGAAAAGAAAAGAAAAGAAAAG
>JAPSGF010000011.1:3912442-3936693 GCA_035772895.1 Perdix hodgsoniae
AAGAAAAGAAAAGAAAAAAAAAACCATGATTTATACTTAGTTAGTAAGTTGGAAACTTTGTAATTAGAACTTCTCAGAAAAGGCCTTATGGAACCAGCAGCAGATCATGACATTGAAAACTCAGATAATATTTCTGAAAAAATGCATCTAAATTAATCAATGTATTTTTTCTGTAAAGTTGATTTCATTCGTAATATATTGCATTTTAATGATATTTGGTATATTTTTAAAATAACAAGAAACTTGAAATAAAACAGGACTTTATCATTCTTTGAGAAAGAAAAAAATTCAATCAATTTTATCAGTGTTCATCATCTAGGAAACTATAACCCAAATTTTCATTATAAACTTTTGCAGAAATTAAGAATGACAAAGATTTTCACTGTGAGTTTCCTCAAAGAATAGACGATTTCTCTTACAGATGTGTGTACTGTAAATATTTACCCAATAAATAATAGTAATAATACTAGTGATTAAGAACCTTTTAGAAAGCAATGGCCTAGAAAGAAAAAGGTGACTGTTTCGTTTCTATGTTTATTTAAGTATTTATTGAATATGTTTTTCTGTAATTACTGAACTAGCCTTTATCTGCAGAAGGAAAAGAGACTGGTTTCTTGCAGCTGCTGCTAAATGTAATTTTTAATTATCATAGAAGAAAATGGTTACTTTCTTAAATAATAAAAATAAAAATCTTGCAGAAATGATTGTTCTTCATGCTGTTGTTTGTTGACTATAAGTTTATTTTTTCTTAAACTTTTCCTACACCTGATGGAAACTTTGGACTGTAATGAGGCCATATTCACAGTATATAAAAAGTAAAGATAAAAGATAGCTTGTAATGATTTTTCAATTTATTTTAACATGGATGTTAATGATTGATAAGCGTCACTCATTTTCTGTGTGGCAGCACCAGAGAATGGCCGAGCTATAAAGACAACTTTTGATATGCTACAGCACTCTTACTCTATGCCTATAGGGGATAAAATAGTGAGTAAAGCTATGGCTTTTAGAAGGGTTAGATAATACCATGGAGCAAAACAACAAAAAATTAAGAAGCCAGGCTGCATCAAGTCTACCAATTGCATATCTTTCTCTATAGGGATTCACGTTCCTTAGTTGTCATCCTTCATGCAAGAACACAGTGAAAACCCAGTCAAAACAGTTTTTAAAGACTGAAGCTGAATTTATTTTAAAGTGCTTTTCTTCACCTAATCAGTTGTGTAAACAGCTATTTGATACATTGTTGGAAACTGCATTGTCAGCAGTTTATGGTTTGATTTAGCCCGGTTCTGTGACTAGTGGGGCAGGGGGACCTGTGGGTCTGCGCCTCTGGAAAGTAAAGGGATAGAGAGATGGACCTAAAACAAACCAGTGGCAACGGTCAGAGTAGAAAAAAACTAATTTACTAAATAAGATATTGGAATGCAAGATAACACTCTACAATACAATAGAAGACAATATAATTAGAATTGGAGTTAATAAGTCAAATACTGAGAGAGTGTCCAAAAGCCAAAGGCCTTTAATGCTGAGGTGAGATGCGCAGTCAGGACAAACAGCAGGGAGGAGAGCCAGGTCTCGTGAGCTTGCCATGGGCTTTATCTCCTCTTTGAACACAAAGTCCTTTGGGGTATGTAGTTCTTCCCTTCCGGGACAGGTACCTGGAACTGGAGCATTAACTCTTTAACTCCAGTGCATTACATGATGTTATGATGTGGAATACCAATAGAGCAAAAACATAAAACCATGGCATTCATAAAGCACGATACTGGAGTTGGGATGTATGGTTTGATTGTTTTTTCATAGCTTGGCAGTTAGCTTACCATGGATAGGATATACCCAGCATGGATTCTGTACTCACTGTGAAAATACCCACCAAAGTTCTGGAGCTGTGTTCCTTCCATGTTTGCTGTGATCCCTTCAGTAATTAAAAAGTTCCACTTTATATCCATGCCTCCTCTTGATGGTATTCTAGTCGATATAAATGAATGGCAGGATTTGGCAGCCCTATTCGAGGAGAGAAGGAGAGATGTTTGTCACCTCATAAATCAGCTGACTGGGAGGAAACTCACTGGTGCTCATACCAAAATGAGCAGTATGAAGAATGGTTTCCTACATTCGTGCAAAGGTGAGATTTATCACTGGTGGGAAGGTCCGACACTGCTTGGGTAAATACCTTCCTAAAAGCCAGTGTTTTAAAGGACTTTGCTTCAGAACAGGTCATTCTGACCTTGTTATTTCCAGATTAGTTCCTGAAGTCTGCATTTGGCTTTTCAGTCAGCTCAGAGAAAACTTCAGTGGCCTGGAACGGGAGGTGCCTGCTGCCCTGTATGAGGGAGAGCATATTAGATGTCAGCTCCCTGATTGCTTAGGCCTCTGTCCGGAGAAAAGACAGGGTCAGCGGTCAGGCTGGCAGCTGGCTGTTTCAAAAGGGCAGCTTTCAAGCTTAACCTTAAAAAACAGTCTCCTGGGATTTGAATCTGCTCTTCAAAGTCTTATGGAATCCCAATTTCAGCTTTCTAAAGATGATCTCTCTCCAGCCTGGAAGTCAGTACCACCATTCCTGAATGGCTTCTCCAGTTGGAATCCCTGCTTATTTATTTCTAACTTTTCTGTTTACTAAAGAGTGGTTTCTTAGTTTTGTTTGAAAAGGAAATTGACTTCCCTCACTCTTTGTCATTGCCTTGTTAACAAGGAGGAGGAAAAGCTGCCTAATCTCAACATTATGAGAGTTGTTAGAATTGATCCCAAGTGAACTCTGGAGAGCAGAAAGTCAGATCACCTCTTTGTTTTGTTTCAGGGGGTTACCGAAAGGGAATGACAGCCTTCAAGGGACCTATTTCCCACTAGCTGAAAGACTGCATTAAGCAAACATGTTTAGTGAAGGGTAAAGAGAGTACCGGTGGGAACGATAGCGTGCACCACTACAGCAGGCTCAGGGCTCAAAGCAGAGCAGGCAGATGTCTGCTATGTAGAGCTTGCTAAAGAGGCCACGTGGGCCTTTCTTCATGTGTTAATTTGGTATTGCAGACTGGATTCTCTGATGCATCCTCAGGGGCAATTGGTAGAATATGCTACAGGCTGCCTCTTCTAGCCACTCCTAACCTACCAGGTAGAAGAGGCATTGCTCACACATCTCAGCTCCGGAGATGTTGGATAAGGGTGATTTCTATTGCAGCGATTAGATTTCTGCATCTAAGAAAGTATTGTGGAAAAAAAAAAAGAAAAAGTAGTGTATTTTTTTTTCCATGTGAGTTGTTAGCATTGCTTTGTTGTCATTGGTGCAAATAAAGCTATTAGAAATGAAACTTCCAGTATCTACACGCTTGTCAATACAACAGGGGATGTTTGTACTGATTCTTAAATTGATTTTGTTCCCTTTCTGAAATTTGACCCATATATAGGAATAGAAACTTTGTGTGGGCCAGTGTCCTTCCATGAGATTGGGTGCAACATTTCCATGCCAATGAGAATTCAGCATGCAAGGTGAAAGGAGCTGGTAATACCATATCAGATATAAAAAATATGAGAATTTTCATGGATACATAGAGAACTGTAATAGAGTTAATTCAGGTCACTGCTACAGACAAAAAAATCATTTATTTGTTTTCTTTATTTGTCTCACAGCAAAATGTAATATATTTGTTTCAACATAGTATTTTCAGAGTGCATTCTACAGGGCAAAGACATTTCTTACAAAACTGGGAAAACTGAGCTCATATACTTGGGCTCAAAGAAAATTAAAAAAGGCCAGTTCTGTGGGGTTAGTATCCTGCTGAGGCATGTCACCACTAAACCTTGTGCCCTACCTTGTTTACCTGAGTTCTCCCAATTCCAGATGGACCCAGGGGAAAGGAGCATGCCTGCAAGGGTACGACTCCCAGGAGCCTGCAGCCTGAATGAACTTTACTACCTAAGCCAGACAAGGAAAATGCATGTTTTTCCACACTGCCTAAAATTTCAAGAGAAATCTGAAACTTGTGCAGTTTTGTCTTTACTGGACACTTAAAAACGTGTAGCATTTTCTTGTCTTTTCACTGTCATTCCCAGGCTTGCAGAGAGAATTTTTGTGGGAGAGAATCCTAGGTCTTGCAAACAGGCTTTTCCCCATGACTTTACTGGTTGGGCCCCTCAGATAGTGCTCTCTGAATTATCTAAAGGAATAAGGGTTGTAGATAGACAAAGAGAGGGATGCTGGAAGTTACCCCGTTTCTTCAACATTTACGTACTACTCCAAAACTTACAGGAGTTAATCAGAAGATCGTTTCTGACAGTGCAGTTGTTTGCATCTTCAAGTGAAAACTGAGAAGACCAATACTATTAGAGAGGATGAATGCTGACAGGTCCAAGTCTGTCACGTTCTCTACTATTTTAGCTCTGTTTGCTCCACACTCTGATGCCAGTCAGAGTTCTTCACTTAAAGGGCTGATATGGGAAACAAAAGTTTCCATCTACCAGCATAACAGCATCTAACAGAACAAACAGTTTTATTTATTTATTTATTTTAAAATATAAAGAGGTTATTTTCAGCATCTCCAAATTTTTGTTCTCTTTTTCATTTCATCTTATTTTTGTGTTTTGTTGTTGTTGTTGTTGTTTGTTTGTTTGTTTTCCCCCCTCTAATAAGTTCCAAAGCTTTTCAGATTTTGGGCACTCTGTTTTAATAATTGATTAATCGATCAATTAATATCACAATTATTTAAAAGTTCTGCTCATAATCATCAACTGTTTAAACCTTAAGCTGTAGCCATCTTTTCTACCAAATAATTTAAAATAATTTTGTAGCAGCTTCAAGTTAAAAATATTTTTCTTAAAGCAACCAGCATTTCCTTTTTCAAGCGCAGCCTGTATCTACAACAAAGTGAATACTATGAAGGGGAACTTAGTCGAAGACAGGATTTTTATGATGTTGGGACATTTCTTGCCAGCATTATTTAAAAGCTTTTTAAAAAACTGCTCTCCCACACTGTTGTTCTTTCTGTTCCAGGAAACGTTGTTACATATTTAATACCATATTTTAAATGTTTCATATGTTTATGACATGAAATACATGTACAATATAATCAAGGCTTTTCAGATTCTGCTGCACCTATATCAGCCAACACAGCAGTCAGAGTTTGTGTGAGGAAATGTTTCTGACAACAAATGCTGTAAATTGAGAAATGCATTTTTAAAATATATTTTTTTATAGTTTTCATTTCTTTCCATTGCAAGACAAAGTCATGGTGCAGACCTAATGGGAAGAATGCTGCTTCTTTTACTATCTACTAAATTTACTTTTTTTATTCTGAAGGTTTTATACAAACTGTTAGTAGACCTGCTTGAACTTGAGGAAACTGTATTAAAAAGGGACATCTTCAGCTTCACTCATCATTATAAACTGAACCAGTACCATCATTTATTTCTCAAATAAACTTCCAAATGCCATCAACAGTAGTAACTTGATACCTCTGAGACTATACCCAAGCAGAGTAAAACTTGTATGAGGATTACTGGTTAAGAAACTGGTAAATAGTTTCAAAATTTAGTTTTATGGATCTGCCATGTTCATCTAGATAAAAAATCCTTAGGAATTTGCTTTCTATGGGTAACAAAGATTAGAATTTTCTTTCCTTTCAAGATTTTATGGCATGAATGAGAGCAAAACTTTTTTTTTTTTTTTTTTTTGGTTCCAGATAGTACTGTTTTAGTTTGGTCTGCATGTAATAGTTGGGATAAAAAGAAAAATACTTGAAATACGTGGAATATTCAATTTACTTTATGACTTTATGAACATTGTGCAGGGTGTTCTTTCATAAAAATTGATCTGTCCAAAGGTAATTTTTTTTCTCAGTGATTGGGTTTTCAGTAAGAAAATTACACTTTTTGCTTTTATTCTAGATTACTCATGGCGTATTCTAGAGTGGAAATTGCTGACCAATTGTTGATTGCTTATAAACTATTCCTCACTCTGAATAAGTCAATCATAGAACTTAAAACAGAGTTCACAGAATCGTATCACACTTTAACAATAAGACAAAGTAAATTTTGAATGAAAACTGCAACATAAGACTTATGGTTTTCACCATTACAAGAGGGACAAACTTTTTTAATGAAGACTTCACAGAAAGATGTAGCATACATCATTCTATGGTGAAAACAAACTTTTCTCAGTAGCACCAGTATACTTTGTGTTATAATACAAACACTGTAGGATTTGAATGTCCATCCTGTTCTTTTTCTGCTGTTACTTGTTTAATCTACTTTCACCATATTTACAAGCACACTGGTTTATTTTGTTGATCTAAACATGTGTGAATCTGATGAATAACGTTTAATTTCAACTTAGTGTTACATGAATTTTAATAATCTCCAAGTTGCTTTTAATGGTTATAAGAAATGTATTTCTGGAACACATACTTCTCAGACTATAGGGATGTCCTGTTCCCAGCAGTAGTAAAGATTATTTAATTAATTAGCAAATTAATGTTGTGTAAATACTTTTGAATGAGATCCTAAAGTTGATTAAGTATATTTTTTCACTTGTTTGTGTTTGTTTGTTTTGTTTGTTTTTAATACATCTTAGCAAAACCTACAACTTCCCTTCTCCCCAGACATATTCCAGATATATATATTGCATACTTGAAGTAGTTTGAAAATTATATTCCCTGTGTATTGATTTTTAGTAGCATTCTTGCAATAGTGTTTTGCTTTATTTTCCAAAAAAAAAAACTTATAAGAACTGGAAAACTTCCAGTATAGGAATTACAGAAATGAAATGATGTTTGACCTTTGGTACAGCAGAATTGATGACAGTAAAATTTTCCCATAGAACTTCTTCAATATATGTTGAAGGAGCTGC
Organism: Perdix hodgsoniae; assembly: GCA_035772895.1. NCBI lineage: Eukaryota > Metazoa > Chordata > Aves > Galliformes > Phasianidae > Perdix > Perdix hodgsoniae. The sequence continues at coordinate 3,919,281 of JAPSGF010000011.1, forward strand.
TGTAGGACTGCCTACAAAGAAGTGTTTGTTCAATCATCTTGCTTACAAACTTGTTTTTATATATTTACTAGATTGTAGATAAATTATTAAATATTTTTGTGCTTACTGTTATATGAATTCTTGAACCAATGTTTTTGGCCTTGGCACCAAAAATTAAATACTTTGAAGTTTCAACTGTCATTGATTTAAATGGTACTGAAAGAAGGTAGTACTTGTGAAAAAAATAAGCCCCTTACGTGTTCAAATGCAGATTCAATTGCATTAAATACATTTCTGATGTATTTAAGACTATGTGTTCTTTGTTGTTAGGCCTGAAACGGATTTTGAATAATCAGCTATCTATATACAATAAGCAAGTATTTTACTTTCACAGGGGAAGCTACTTTTTTCCCATAAATTACTTCTTAATGTATTTAGCATTTTAATTTCCTTTTCAGCTGAAAGAAGTGTAACGAAGATGTGAGTACATGCAAGTCAGTGCCAGTCAATAATTATAGCTATGAGTACAGGAAAAACTGATTCTGGTTTTTGACATTTCAAGTTCCCTCCATATCATTGCATTGGAATGTCGTTTCCATCACTTTGGTCTTTATTTAAGTTTGACTATTATTCTAGTTTGATTCAACAGTGTTATCGTTCAGTTTTTCATTGTTTGTGAGTGGAATTTACTTAGCTATTCATGCTGCTGTCTCATTTTCTGTGTTTCTTTCAGTCCAAGAGATTCCTTCCATCTCTTATATAAGGTGCATTTGCAAGTCATTCTTTACCTGTGTAGCCTACAACTTGTCTGAAATGCTTGGTGTTGACATTTTAATCTTTTTAATGATTATTATTTTCCTACATCATCTTTTTCTTCATTCTGCTGGAGCAGTACCTGAAAGTTACATTTGAATGTGAAAAGGTAGACATGTTCCACAGACAGTGTTATTCATGTTATACATTGTTTTAACTCTCATTTTTGCGGTTTGAAATTTATACGTTTGTGATTTTACAAAATGTTAAAACCACTGACTTTCACAGAAGCCTTTGAAGAGTTGCCCTGTGGTAGTTTCCTGTCTGTGACAGTAGCACCATCATTTTTATTTCTCCTGACACTTTTTATTAATTTATACCTTCTCTTTGATGAGATCAGGTGGTAAATATTATGTAATCAGTAAGAAACTAATAGAGTGATAATTTCTAAAAATTACAAAAAAAAAAAAAAAAGTCTTTCTGAGTTACAATTACAACAACTTTATCTCTGATTCTTATAGCTAAGGAACCCACTGGACTACCTCATTGTCTTCTCCATTGCCATGTTGCCTCTACATGGGCTGAGCCCCTCTGAACAATTTTCTCTGTACATGATATTTCACTTTTTCTTACCTCCACTCTTCTATGTAGGCAGTAAATTAAACAAAAAGTCCATAGATCTGATTCTGTTTTCTTTAAGCACTGTGGAGTTTGCACTGGGAATAATTAGAATTATTCTGAAAATCTTTTCAGGAAAAAAATAGTCAACAATATTTTTCAAATTGAATGCTATAGACATATAAAAGTTTGGTTATGTGTTTGATGCAGAAGAGCTTGTTATCTATGAGAAAAGTCCTGTGTCTTATTAAATGCTGCAATTTGCAATATCTGAATATCTAATCTAAACTTTACATTTGAGAGTGTTCTGTAAATAAAAGGCAATAAGGTGTCAGGAGAACTTCTTCCTCACCCCACCCCATAAGCATTCCATTGTAAATTTTCAATGTCGTCAATATTTGTTTCTTTATTTTTCTATGTCATAAACAGTAATGAGATTGGTGTTTTCCTACATTATTAAAAAACAAAAATAAAGTACTTTTTTTTTTTTAATATTCTACATATCCTACTTTTAAATGGTAGAACAATATAAAGTATACAGTAAACCAATCTGTTCAAAAGCAGGAACGGCTGTTTGTAATTGTTCACACCAAGGCATTTGGCTTTGTGATATCATTGCTTACCACTGTCATAGAAAACATTAGATATGATTAGCTGCAGGTATCCATGCCAGATGATATCCTAGTAAAGTCCTTTATATATTTCATCTTATAATTGTATTTGCAAGTTAATGTTTGAAGTGTCAGTCTTTGTAAAATTAGCTCATCTTGTTATGATTTAGAGCTTTGATGTGAGTGAAAGGCTTCAATTGCAATGCACAGTCACATCTGAGAGTAAACTGCATAGACAAAGAGACTTACAAGACTAGTAAATCAAATACTCTGAACTGTCTATGTGGATTATGAGGTACTATTTGCATAACTTTGAAGTATTTATACTGATGAAATTACAATAATTAAAATCATTGCTGTGTCAATTGCTAGATGCCACAAGGCATAGCAATTACTAGCATGCAAATCAGACTTTGTGTAAGCATTTTAAAGAATAATTACCTTATTTGATTCAGATGTGCCTGAAAGGCATTAAGAATCATTTGAGCTATTTTGCCTTCAACAATTTTTAGGTCTCAGATAATATTGTTTTTATTATTATTGTTGATGATACTACCTTTGTTTGAATATATGTATGTATGTTTCTAGTTTAGTTTTAAAGTAAAACCTAGTGGTAAAACTTGCTGAAATGGTAGAGAAAAATTTATTTTGTATTAGTTTGTCTGAATCTCTGCCTACATCTTATTTTGCATAAGAACCAGTACAAGTACACAGTATTAGTATTGCGTTGCAGATTGTTAAACTTTGTATTATGAGAGTACTATTTAAAATATTTCTTAAAGAGGATTATTATTGTTATTATTATTATTATTATTATTATTATAGATTCATAACAATCAACTTGGATTTCCATGGCATGAATTTGAAATACATAATCTGAAGAAAAACAGAGCGTTAAACTCCTCATTCACATCCTTGCAGATAAATAATTTGTGAAAATATAACACTGATGATAAAATTAATTCAAGATTATCCAACTTTCAAAGCCATTTCTTCTTTCGAAGTCTGGGTGCTGAAGATGTGCTCTGCAGTGAACAGTAGTGGACACCTGAGAGATTGGTGCTTTGGCAAAGCAAATGGTACAAACTGAATTAAGGACCCTTTCTGAGACAAAGACCACAGCAGCATTCAGAGCTGCTCAGGAAGAACTGCCAAATCATTTAGGCCTTAGGAGTAATCAGGGTTTTGAGTTTCCCTCAAAAAGATCCTACCAACTATATCACATATATCCAAAATGTATGATATATGGTGGTTTCTAATATGAGAATCAAGAAGGAAGAAATCAGTCCTCCGTTTGTTTCTCAGTTCAGTCTCAATGGATACCCTCACATACAGCACAGTACCTGTTGCTATTCAAAAAACAGACTATCAGCTAATACTTGCTAAGCATTTAGCATATGAAGCATACAAACAAGCATATTTGCCCAGAATCTGGGCAAATTTTTGTCATTTTCACCCTGAATTTTACAAGGATTGTGTGGAACAACTAATTAAAGGAATTAAATCCACAGCATGACAAAATCCTTACACTATCACAGCATCACGCTTGTTAGCATAAATCAGCTTTAAAATGTATAATATTTTTCCTTTTTTTTTTTTGGAAAGAAGATATAAATAATTTAGATAGATAGATAGATAGATAGATAGATAGATAGATAGATAGATAATAAATAGAGAGAGAAGTAAAGCAGAATTTCCTAAATATGATATAAGCCTCACAACATGATGTTGTATTGAGGAATATGTTGATCAATATCCAATGCAATAAAGAATCCACTGTGGCTGCAGCATGTCCATCTTTGTGGGACAGTACTTTCTACTTTCCTACTTCCTTCTTTTGTAAGGCTTTGGCTGTGCTCTTCAGCAATTTGTAGTCAGTGAAATATGCACTGTTCTCCAAGATGAAAAAAGGTTTCTGATCCTCATAAAACTTTAGAACTATTTCAAATACTATCAGTTGCCAACTTCAGAGATCAGCTTCAGAAACAGATCGAAAGAAGCCTCAGTGTTCAAAAACTCCTCATTACCAATGTAATTAATTGTGACTGTTGGCCTTGGCATCTGCTAGATATGTTACTGGGGAGTCTGTACCTGCTGTCTGGATTGCAAGGAGCTGTCTGGGAGAAAAAATTCTCTGTTGTGTTTCTCCAGAGAAGCAACCCAACTCAATGGCTTGTCTGAGCAAAGATTAGAGGGCCTAAACTATGGTGCAGGACGTATCTTCCACCTGATACTCTGCTCTCCTGTGAGGTTATGACATTTCAGGCTGCATGACAGCCAAGTGTTCTACATGGCACTCTTACCAATGTTAAGGAAATATCCTTCACTGATATGTTAGGAAGAAATACCCTTACAGCATATTCTTAAATTTCTTCCCCAGAAATACCACTGCATAAGAAGAAATTGTATCCGTCCTGTAAAAATACAAAAAGGAAGTATTATTTTATGAACACTTTAAATTTCACTTACATTCATTAAGCTCTATCAAACTCCAGGGAGACAATCAAATTCCAGCATGTATTTCAATTTGTAAAGTCATTAAGATATTCTGTTCTAAAAGACTACTTTTCTCCATCTTTCCTGCATTTTTTTCTGCATAGCTTTATATTAACAACTTCTTGACAGAAAAATCAAAAAACTGTACTTAATACGTATTATTAAATCCAGTAACCTTATGCTTCTTTTCTACTCTAATGGTACAAGTATGTTGCTACAGGAAATATCCTGCATGCTTTACACTGTTCAATTCTGAAGTGGTGGGTAGTATTGTGTTAATTTTTAAAATAATTAAAGTGTAGTTCCTGGCTGATTTGGATGTACAAGGTCTGATTCTTAGCCTTATGTGCATCAAATATCAACCCAACAGTGTAATGAGCTCAAGCTCAGACTTTAAGACAATGGCCAACTGATAATTGTAAAGTGGAAGATTCTAGCACCAGGAGCCCACCCCTGCTGAATTGTGTCTCAATTTAATATTTCCTCACTTTTGTGCGTGTGTCTTTTCTTTCTTTTTTTTTTTCTTCTTCTTTTTTTTTTTTTTTTTTCCTTGTCCTTAAATTCTGAAGTTGTGTAGTTTTGTTTGAAGATTTTTCTTCTGTTTCATATTTAGACTTCGACTGGTTTTGGAAGTATCTTTATTGTATTGGTTTTTGAAGTGTTTATACCTGAATATACCCATATACATCTATACATGTGCTACTCCATTTATTTTTTACAAAGGCAGTTCTTTCACCTTCCAGTTCCACTTCCCTCCTATATGAGCCAAGTGCCATCATCATTCATCATGTTCACATAATGGGTTGGAAGAAGAGGTATACTTGCTCTCCATAAATGAACTGCTACTGTTATTACAGAGGTGTGATTGCTGCTGATATAATGTATTGTAACCATCCAATGTGAAATGCATTTTCTGATGGTTAATAAGTACATTAACAGCCTTTATGTTTGCATTATTAGGATTTAGTTGGAAACCTACTACTTTCAGAAGAGGCAATCATCTACACCAAATCATTTCCAGTCTGACCCTTATGTGCAAGGGCATGAGTATAACTCATCCTAGTTTTTCCTCTATCAGGTTCCTAAATGGACATGCTTTATCTGTCATTAACATAGTTTGAACTGGCTACTGAATGTGGCCGGCATTGATAGCAGTTTTCACATTGCAACCCTACACTTTTCCTTACAACTTTTAAATTCTGGCTATTGTTTATTTAAGCCACAAGAGCATTCATAAGACTGCTTCTGGTCTGCATGCCTTCCAAATTCCCTTCATTATTCTTTTTGCATCCTAGAGATCCAAACACATGATAATGACAAAACTCTGCATCTCTTTCTTTGACATTTGAGCTCATCTCCTTGGATAACTCTTTTGTTTATGTTTTGTTTCTTTATTATTAAGGTGATTTCAGCGGCGGTGCTAAGTCCCTAGGTACTGAGAAATCTGGCTGTTTCATTTGGTGCACTTGTCAGAAGTGGTTTTCTTTAGAAAAATCAAACTCTTTTTGATCTCTTAACAAAAACTACCATGTCTTTTGAGATACTTTGGAAATCTTACTACTTATTAATCATTTAATTTCAGGGAAAATACTAGTCTGTTTAAAATATATTTTTTTAGCAATTAAAATTTCATTAAAAAATTAAACTTAATTTTATTTTTTCTAAAAAAGAAGCTTAAAAAATTGTTCTTATGCTTACTGTACAAAAACACTAGACTTTATAGCAATTCTTTAATTATTTTTGATATATCTGTGGTCCCAGTGTTACTGAGACTCCTTATCTACCCAGAAAAAACAAGTTTAAAGTGAAACTATGAAATTCAGCACAGATCTAGTCCTTATGCATACAATATATTTTTTATTTATTTACTAGTGCATTTGTGAGGCAGTATTTATCTCTTCTTACAAGTAGTATATGAGACTGAATGAGATATAATAGACATGAAGCCTTAAAATAAAAAACTTTGCAGATGGTCATTTATTGGCCAAGAGCAATAGGCCCTTGTGTAGGCTGCTGCGGTGCATTGCAGTGCATTGCTGAATACTACATGGAATGGGCATATATAAATCTTAAAATGTGAGGGCAAGTCTGTTTGTCTTATTGGCATGTTGAAACACGTGACAGAGAAGAGAAATGAGAGGGAGGGAGGAGTTACTGGCTTCTATCCAGTTGGCAGGCAGATGTCTCTCGTCAGTTCCTTCTCTTGCTCCAATTCGTGATCACTGGAATTTTAGCTGGCGTTACGGATGAGACATCCTATTTGAAAATATAGATTAGCATGGATAAGTAAAAAATGGGGCAAAATGTACGTATAATTCCATGTGTTTGTTATTCCTCTGCTCTTTCATTAAAGCTATGTTGGCTCAACAGTGGATCAACCTACCTGAAATCACAGAGATGGAGCATTAAAAAGAATAGTGCTTGCCTGACTGTGTAATTTGAGGACCCCTCCCTGAAAATAGAAAATATGTGGAAACAGCCTTGATCTTGAATCTATGTTTACATTGATCGCATATATGTCAGTTAGGGCAAATGGAATCTGGTCAGCCTCACAGAAAAAGTGAATTACAAGTGCTCTGTAAGTTAGTATCTCTGGTGTATCTCTGGTGTAGCTAAACTAAATATTTTGCTTTCTGAAAAAATAAAATAATAAAAGGTGAAACAAATACAACTATTTGACATTTGTTATGGAATATCTGGATCTTGGGAGCTGTCTTTGAAAATGATGGCATCTCTGCTTACTACCTCTCTTAGATTAAAGGAAATTTTTGAATGCCTTCTTCATTCTTAAAGATGAGTACCGAGGTCTTTGTTACAAAGAAAATGTGAAAAACACAGGCCAATAGGAATTGCCTAACATGATAAATTTCACAATCTTGCCTCATGCCACTCTAGCATTTTCCGTTTCTTCCGTCATTTCATGAAATGTCTTTGTCTCTTGTTTATATTTTTTTCCTTTTTCTTTCTTTCTTTTTTTTTTTTTCTTTTAATTTTAGGAGTTCAAAACTTAGTATTCTTTCTGTTGCATTTACAGTGTGCTTCCTTCAAAATTTGCTTTGCTGAATTTGGGGAATGAGAATAAACTTTTAATTAGCACTTTTGGTTTCCCTAGGGCCAAAGTAAGGCATGTTTTGTCAGCATAAACTAAAATTCATGAAAAAAAAATATTAAAATTAGTCTTTGTAAATTTTGAAAGAATGCTTGTCATCGAGGAAGAATGTATTTAATGTATTGTTTGTTGTTGTTGTTTTATTATTATTTTTTTTCCTATGTGCATTTTCAGATTGACAGTACCATGCTTTCACCTACTTAAGCAATGCTAAGTATAACACTACACTATGGCAAACCATTTTTAACAGTCTGAGGATAACCAAAGAGTCCAAACCTACTATTTCCCTCAGATCAGAAGAGAAAGATATTGATCAGTTTTATGTAGGAATCTAGATAAACAAATTTAGGAATTGTAAGAATGTTTGAGCTCGCATGTTTTATTAGTAGTATTTTACATGAGAATATTTCCTTCTGTCATAAGGAACTACTACTTAATGGAACTGCTTTAGAAAACAAAACAAAACAACAACAACAAACAACTTTCTTAAATAAGGAAAATACACACAGGAAGCTTCTAGAAGCTCATAGTGCAAAGAGTAAAAGTCCCATTACATCTCATTACATTTAAATGGAAAAATGGCTCAAACCCATCAGTTTCACGACTGGATTGTGAGAGTCTCTGTAGTTCCTACATTTGATTGTTGTATTTGGCCCCTCTGCAAATACATCGAGTTTCATAAGTGGCTAAAACTGGCTCTACTCCCTTAGGTACTACACACAGTAGCTGGAGGGAGTGCTCTTTTTGGAAAATCGTGAGTGTTGGCTCTAACCATTTTTAGAAAATGTGTAGAACAAAGGATTTACACCTCTTAATTAGAAGTCTTTTCCCTTTTTGCTAAAAAGTCTACATTCCTTCTGGGTGTACTTGGTTTTTAAACAGGATACCTAGGAACCACATGAAAATCAGCAGACAGTGGGAGAGTAGGTGAATGCAAGTTGAGATGCATGCAAGACTGTGTGCTATGACTAGAAGTACTCCTATAAAGCAATGTATCAGTTGAGAAAGTTGAGAGCTGGCAGATATTATATAGTGGAAGGCTGTATTTATTCATTTATTAGACCTACAGCATGGACCTGAGGTGACCACTTAAGAAACTTAAGAACCAGATCTCAATTAACAATGTAGCTACAGCTCATAAAATTAAACAAATCTTTCCCCAAACAGAAACATTTCCAGCTCCTCTGGAATTTATGTTGCCATTGTCTATCATGTGGGTGAGGGAAAAAATATCACTGTAGCTTGAGTATAATTTTCCTTAATGATACTTCCAAGACATAGTATTTTTTTAGGAAAAATTGACCACAGATAAAATATATTTTTAGAATAATTTTTTAGAAGACCAGCTGTCTTCTGGTCACAATCATCCAATCATCTGATATATTTGAAAAGAAAAAAGTGTTATTTAGATGAAGTAAATTCAGGATATCTAATGAATTTTAGCTGCATGTCTGAAATGGATATGGCTCTGGGGAGCTTGGTGTAGTGGTTGACAACCCTGCACACATCAGGAAACTGGAACTTGAAAGTGGATGATCATTGTGGTCCTTTTCAACACAGGCCATTCTATGATTCTATGATTCTATGACATGCTACTGCAAACAAAGCTGTAAAGGTAGGCAGGATGTGAGAATTAGAGGCCCTCCTCCCTAGCCCCCTTAAAAGGGGAACATAAACAAAAGCAACACTATGAAAAGAGATCTAGAAGAATCCAGTGAGATTATTATTTTTTTTTTTTCTCCAGAGGCTTGTTTAATTTTAATGAATACTTTGTTATATATATTCAAATATATAATACTTTATATATATTTATAAAATATATAAATATTTTATATATACCTTCAAAATATATATAAAATATAAGTTCATGTAAGCTTTAATGTGTTCTGAGTGGTGTATTTGTGGCAGGCAATAGAAAGCTTTATGTGGGCTGCTAAATATCCACCTTTGGTTCACTGATATCAATATCAGTTCTAGGTTTATGTCAATTGCAATCATGAATACTTTGAACAGGGAAACAGAATAGAGTTCTACTTCCCATAAGAATAAAATGCTGTAGGAGGGAAAAAGATAAATAAATAAATATATATTGAAGATTTCATTTATTTTTCTCCATTAAATGTCAGGTGAAAACCTAATCAACAAGAGATTTTGAGGACTTAAAAGCAACAACAATAACAAAGAACCTTTTTTCAAGATATGAAGTCTTACTAAGTAGGACTTGTATATTCCAGTTTTCTACTGCCCTACTGAATTTCAGAGTGAAAACACTTACTGTCTTTCTGCTGTGATTGTTTTTAACATTCAAGAGCAAAACTTGACTTTACATTTTATGTTCTTGACACTTATAGTTAATTGCCAAAAGGAGAGAAGAAGGTTTAAGAGGTAATAGATGCCAAAAGGTCAATTTCTGATATATGTTATGTTTGCATGTTAGTTTGATTTACTGATTTCTCTAAAAGCCCGCAGAAATGCATCACAAAGCATAGTATGGCCTTAAATGTACACAACTACTAATGTAATTCTTTATTTAAACAGCTAAATAAAACTGTTTTTGATATTTAGAGCTTTTCCTTTTGTCTTCTGCTGATAATCTATGAGATTTACAGTTTTAGGAATTCTATCCCCTTAGCTCATAATTAAAAGCTTAATGTCTGTTCCAAGATAGGCTCTTCTCTTCAATTTTTGGTTTTTATCCCTCCAAAGTAGCAGTTATTTCAATATCTTTTTCTCAGAGGTTAATGCTTACAGAAAATATAAATGGCAGACTTAATAGAATTAAGATAATATTTTCCAAAAATGGTATGAAAAGAGAACAGAGAATTCATACAGCATGACATGTAATATGGAGATAACTTGTCTGTCTGCAGAAATTTGTATTATAGGGTAGATTTTCTTTCTCAAATGTGGGCATGCAGTAATCTGAACATTAGCCTAGCAAGGAAGAAATTGGGAAGAGAAAGCTAATTCCTAAAAAGGGAAAAACATCAAATATATGTAACATGAATCCCTCTAGGAGAAATAGAAATGGAAAATTTACTTTACTCATTTACTTTTTGTAATTTCAATTTTATTTGCTTGCTTAGAATAGATTGAGGTCAACTTAACAGACCAGAGGCTGTAACAGCAAAGAGAATGTCATTCTTCATACTCTTGGAGAAAGAATTACGAATTTTGTTGAGGAAGATTGTGATTTTCTTCTGCAAGTGTTGATGAACATTCTGCATTTGCTTGGTGCTCCTTAGGCATCCAGTCTTACTATTTTTCTTGCTTTGCATGTTAGATTCTATTTATTGATTCGGTAATATGCACATTTAAGCATTATAATCTTTTATAAATGAATAGTAGATATTTTCCTCCACTGAATTGATGAAGTTAGCTGTTTTCACAGCTTAATTTGGATCCATTTTTGTCAGTCAAGTGCCCAGTCATTGAATATGTATGTTGTACCAGTGTAACTACTGGTTAATCATAGAATCATAGAATGGCCTGGGTTGAAAAGGACCACAGTGATCACCTAGTTTCAACCGCCTGCTATGTGCAGGGTCACCAACCACTAGAACAGGTTGCCCAGGGAGGTTGTGGATGCCCCATCCATGGATATATGCAATGCCAGGCTGGATGTGTCTTTGGGCAACCTGGTCTAGTGTGTCACTACCCTCTGTGAAAAACTTCCTCCTAATATCTAACCTAAACCTCTCCTGCCTCAGTTTAAAATCATTCCCCCTTGTTCTATCACTATCCACCCTTAATGACCACAGGTGCAGCTTAAGTATATACATCACAGTTCCTTGCTTTTTAGGGATCTGGTACATAACATAAGTGATTTGCAGAAGATTTTCTAAGGAAGTTCTTGGAAGAAATGAAAGTGCATAATGGTAAAAATCAGTCAAAACAAAACCTAGAACTGAAAAGCACTAATATGAAAGCTGATCTTCAAAACAAAGGAACAATAGTTTAACAAACAGTTGCCTGATCATATTAAGTAAAGTTTCACCTATGTGTAGAGTGTAATATTCTGAAGTTTCCAGGACTTAGTGCAGACAGATTCTTAAAACTGCAAATATGTGGTAACGAACTGATACTACTTGTTAGTTAACAGAAGGAAAAAACACAACCCTGTTCTCGTTTGCAGATTTGTTTAGTTACAACTTGTATTTATACATTCAGGAATAATAACATATTCTGTTCTCACACAAAGACAAAAGTAAATGGATCCATAGTGAGGTAAATTAAGTCCTCTCATAAACAAAAATTTGAAACTTCCATAGTAGCAGAGCTAGAAGCCATTATGTGAGGAGGACAAGAACTGTTATCTTTAAATAGATATTGGTGAACGGCATTATGATGGAAATGTTGATATTATATAATAAACATTAGTCTTTAGTCTTACAGGTAGTCTTTGTAACACAGATAATGATTTATGGATTAAGAATTATGATTAGAATAGAAACTTAACGGAATTTGGAGAGAACATTTATTGTGCTTTCCCAGCTTAGGGCATTTTAGCAACAACCAAACAGTGACCAGCATATGCCAAAGGAAAAACAGAAAGAAGATATATCCGCATATCTAATGGGCATTTATACTATCTAGTCAGAACACTAAGGCAGACACCTAATACTAACAGTAGAAAAGATCAGTGGATTTTATTAAACAGTCATCTACAATTATATACTTCTTATATATATTTCCTGGGCAACCTGATCTAGCTGTGTATGTCCCTGTTCATTGCAGGGAAGTTGTACTAGATGATCTCTAAAGGTCCCTTCCAACACTAAGGATTCTATGATTCTATGATTTTATAATTATTATAGTGGTGCTCTCACAACTTTCATTGCAGGATTGTCTACAGAACACTCTGAGCCTGATTTTGTCTGAGAAGCTATATGCTTTGGTTTGCAAATTGCTCTTTGGTAATTTTTAACATCATAAGGTTTATTTGCTACCCCAATACTGGGTGTATTGTAATGATTTTGTATTCTTGGCAGGAAGTTGGATATTTCTGCTGTTTGTATAAAATCAGTGCTTAAAGAAGGAAAACATTTGACTTCCAAGGATTACTAGGAAAGTATTGCTTTTTTTTTTTTTTTAATCCATGTTTGAACATAAGGGCTTTAAGCCAACTTTGATTGCTAAAGGAACTCATACATTTCAGCCAAGTCATTGCCAATAGCCAACAGTTTCTGACAGATGTATTATACTCTCTAAAGCTCAACTAATGAACCTTCAGTTTGTTGTTATGGAAAGACATAGTTATGCTGCACCATTCCAGCAAAAAGAGTTCAAATTGAGAAGAAATCTATTCTGATGAGAAACAAATATGCCTACTCTTCACAAATAAAATATCCTCACGTTGAATGCCTCTGTAAGACAAAAATATCTCTGTTCAGCTCAGTTCAGAAAAGCAATGATTCATAATGATATCGCTCTTCAAATCCAAAAAACGTTTAAAATTACTCCTCACTGTGTTCAACGTGACTGGATGACATACATTTAGTTATTTGAAAGAATTCAAAAATTTTAACACTCTTGCCTCTCTGTGATGGAAAAACGTTTTCCAGCAGTCTCTCTGATTTAAAACTATGTGTGTTGTGTCATGTTTGATCTTAGTAATTAAAGATCGGACATAAGAGATTAAGGCTTGTATTTCTATCCAGCAAACTTTTAGATTTTATATTGTGCATTAGCCTCAAAACTCCAACCAAAGGTTTTTTCACCAGTTTCCAAATAGCTATATATGTTATGGGAAACTCTTGTAGCTTTTTGGCTTTGCAACCATATCCTTTCCACAAGAATTCATGATCAAAAGCATTGTTCTGAGTGTTAGCTTGAAGATCTTTTTGTACACTACTATTGCTCATGATCTTTTTGGCTAATTGCGTATCACATGAATTGCTGAAACAATTCATCTGTGAAGGTATATCTGTGCAACTTTTGCCAAGAAATTCCCCATTGATGATGTTATCCATAAGAAGATTTCAGCTAAATTTATATAAATCAGAATGGGTCTGTGGACTTCATCAGGGATGTTGAATATTCTTTGCATGAAGAATTGTTTGTAGCTGGATGTAGGAGAGTCCACAAGCTTGTGAGAGGAATCTGTTTCCTTGTGGTTGTTCTACTTTTATCTGAAAAGACATAATAAAATCTAAAATGTTAATCTTCTTGAGTGAAAAATGTGTTTGTATTACAAAATATAAATATCTTTATATATAATAAATATCTTTATATACTCAATACATGCATTTATGTAGACAAAAGCAGAGGACTTCAAAGCTATCTGAAGATCTACAAGAGCTTCAATAACAGTCAGGTTTAATCTATTGCAAATTTGATTAAACACTATACCTTTTAAGCTGCATCTAAATTTTATAAAGGTATAAAAAGACTCTAATGCTACCAAAAAAGCTGTCCAATATCATGCACTGCATACTTCAGAATAGTTCTATTGCTCTCAAATAAATTATTTCTATATTTTCCTGTATCAAGGAACAAGTTTTTTATTCTTCCTAGTGAAATAGATGTGCCAATATAGTGATGCTTTCTAGGTCTATGAACATATTTGTACTAACATTTAAACTTGTAGCAACTTTTTGACTATGTACAGTATGACATGTGCATTCACTTAGCTTCAAAAAGCTGCTATAAAAACAATAACTAAAGAAATGTAGTTTATATCAGAAATATTTATCTGTTGCAGCAAGTAGATCTGATTCACAAAATGTTTCTGAGATTTCAAATTTACATTTTTTAGAGCATAGAAAAAAGATTGTTGTTAATTCATGATAGAAGTGATATGTGAAAGGGCCCCACATTAAATAGATGGAACAAGCATCATTAGTACAATATGAGCATATGCTCGCTGTCTACCCTTTGGAATAACTAGTGTTACACACTATGAATTTGCAGGAAACTATTTGTCCTGGCTGATGTCTGAGGAGAAAAAATACAGCCAAGAGGAAAACTTGATATAGCTTCAGACACAGAAATATTTGAAGCAGTCCACCTTAGCAGAAGCCAAATTCTGAGACATTATTATTTGTCCTCTATTTAACCTTCTTTGTCAAAATACTCTTTAAGTTGCAGAAACCATTTATTTGTCTTTTATGAAAAGTACATTTCTTCTTAAATGTATTGTATCTACTTGCAAGCTCTTGGGAAAGATAATTTCTACCCATATACTTGCTATATTCTCCTGTGATTACATAGTTACTTTGTTTCCAGAACCCCATTCTCTTTCAGGACAATTTCTACACCAAATTCAAAATTTGTGTTAGCTATTAACAATTAACAGTTAAGTAATTAAAACTTCATTTCTTAAATCTTTGTATTTCCCTTTAGTAGTGTTGGTGGTCTTTCCCATGGTACTTTCCATGCAAACTAGATGCATGCAGTATTTTATTGTCAAAATAATGTTTCAAGTAGTAAAATGGCAAGGGAATACTGACTGAGCTATTAATAAAACACACCAGCTTTTAGCTGGCAAAGCAGCCTTCTTTCCATCAAATATGTCTCAGCCTTTAATAAAGAAACTCAAGTGGTGTAGGTGAAAAATTACTTTTCTCACCCGGTCATCTGTCTGTCATGTATTATTCAGGTCACCACTGTTTGTCCTGAACTGTATCATTCTGTAGTTGTGTCAGGTATGAAATATGTTCAGTGTAATTCCATCAGACTTCACGAAGTTGATTAGAACAGATCACCTTTCGGCATGGGCACAAGTTATCTCAGCAGATTGAGTGAAAAAGACTTATTTATCTTTGCCTTATAATACAGAAAGAGATGAGCAAATTTATCCTCTAACTCCAAAAGACTCTCATATTTTGTGTGAAAACAAGCTGAAGGCAGTAATTCTACTGAAAATACTTAAATGCATGAATATTTCTTTGAAAGAATATTTTTCTGTTTCCAACCATTGAAGATAAACCTTTTGCTTTATACATTATATAACAAGCTTTTAATTATTCTTTCCCTTCAGCAAAATTAGTAGAAAGAAATAAACTGGTGTTTCTTTGATGAGTTGTAAGATTGCAATGACTCTTTGATTCGTTAAAGATACAAATGTTGGTGAAGGTCTAAATATAATGATGCGTGACATATTATATAATAATTAATAGGACACAAAATAGATACAAAATACTTCATCAGAAATTCTGTTAAACAGGGGCTTCTTGTTTCTCAAAGGTGATGACTGAACCTCCACTCTGCAATAATTTGGGAGATACATTTTTTAACATTGCGTTCTTTGTATTACGGAGAACAATTGTGCCAAAACATTAAGCAACTTTTGAAAGATCTGTGATAACTCAGTGAGACCCCATCTCCAATACCCTTTCTAACTGAAAATATCCTTGCCTGGTATATGGCTCCTATAGTTACGGTGTGCATTTCCTAAAGCATTAAGTCTTGGCTGCAGAAAATCCAGGATAGCCTCAATATGTTGATTCAGACCAGGAGTCACCCTGGAGTTACTGCTTGTTTTTTCACACTAGGTAAGTGCTTTCTTCTCACAATATTGCACATTGAAGTAAAACTGTGCAACAGCACTTTCTTTTCCACTTTGTAAAACAGTGTTGTCTTGTCTGTCTACCTCTAGAAGAGTGGAGTATATTGGGTCCTCTGAAAGGAAAGCTTAAAATACAAACACAAATTTGCTGTTTTCCTTTGAATCTACAGTTTGTTCAGTTTGTTGCTCACCTTTTTGGCCTACCTGTTGATGAACAGGGGCTAGGTTCTTTAGTCAGAACTGAGATGTCTCTCAAATAATAGAGTATCTTAATAGGAGCACAACAAATTGTTTCACTGTCTAATGGCTCCACCCAATGAAAGATTTGATCATATACTTTTTGACATTATAGCATCAGCTTGGTTATTTATACCTTGCTGGTTGGGAGCCTTATGTAAAAGGAAAAGTAGAAAAGGTTTCCAGATTTACTTTAGTAAATGACTCTTTAGAACATGGATGGGAGGAGGGATGAAATGGAAGGTATTGAAACATTTTACTATAAACACCTGTCTCTTCAGTGACCCGTGAGGGTTACAAACTATTTAATTTCGATTGGCCAAACTACATGCTCATCTGATATTTAATCAGAATATCTAAATGTCACTCTTGAACTATACTAAGATTTTCAGAATTAGTCCATAATTCTAACCAGCTTTCTAGACTTCGTGTTCTGTGCTTGAGAAAAATGCACAAAATGTGCTGTTTTTCTTTTAGTATTTTATTAGGGTAATCTCCTTGAAACCAACTGCTCTAAACTATCCTAGACTACACGAATATAACGCAGAATCACTTCTGTTATAAACCTGGACCTATTAAGCTAACCATTTTTTGTCAAAGCCTTATGCTAAAACTTATAATATTTTTATTTTAAATATGAAACAGTTAAACTCATATTTTAATTTTAATTTTCAGTCCTTGCAATGAGATTATTTAATAACTGCAGTACATGCTGATGTTTTAATTTGAATAAATTGAACCCAAATGTAATACGTCAAGATAAAATCCTATATTTTGTTAGAAAAAAAAAAAATCTCTAGAATTCTCACCTTTCTTCCATGAGATAAAATGTAAGAAAGATAACTATTAATAATAGTATGTAACATAAGAGTGATAAGATAGAAATATAATCATTGTTCAATCTCTTTAACATCTTAATTGATGATCATGACGAGGGGATTGAGTGTACCCTCAGTAAGTTTGCAGACGACACCAAGCTGGGAGGGAGTGTTGATCTGCCTGAGAGGAGAAGGGAACTGCAGAGGGACCTGGACAGACTGGATCGATGGGCCAGTGTTAATGGTATGAGTTTCAATAGGAACTGGCTCCACTACAGGCTTG
>JAPSGF010000011.1:3951693-3986295 GCA_035772895.1 Perdix hodgsoniae
CAAGCCTGTAGTGGAGCCAGTTCCTATTGAAACTCATACCATTAACATTGGCCCATCGATCCAGTCTGTCCAGGTCCCTCTGCAGTTCCCTTCTCCTCTCAGGCAGATCAACACTCCCTCCCAGCTTGGTGTCGTCTGCAAACTTACTGAGGGTACACTCAATCCCCTCGTCATGATCATTAATGAAGATGTTAAACAGAAGCGGCTCCAGTACTGAGCCTTGGGGGACACTTCTCGTGACTGGCCACCAACTAGATTCAACTCCAATGACCATGACTCTTTGGGCCTAGCCATCCAGCCAGTGCTTCACTCAGCAAAGCGTACACCCATCCAGACCATGGTCAGCCAGCTTCTCCACAAGAATGTTATGGGGGACAGTGTCAAAGGCCTAACTGAAGTCCAGGTAGACCACATTGACAGCCTGACCCTCATCCACTGAGCGGGTCACCTTGTCATAGAATGAAATCAGGTTTGTCAGTCAGGATCTACCTTTCATAAACCTATGCTGACTGGGCCTGATCCCCTGGTTGTCCTTTAATTGGTCCATGATGGTTCCTGAGATTATCCTTTCCATAACCTTCCTGGGCACCGAGGTGAGACTGATAGGCCTGTAGCTACCAAGATCATCTTTCCGGCCCTTTTTGAAGATGGGTGTCACATTTGCCAGTTTCCAGTCCACCTGGACATCCCTGGTTAGCCAGGACTGCTGAAAAAATGATGGACAATGGCTTGGCAATCACATCTGCCAACTTCCTCGGCACTCTAGGGTGCAATCCATCTGGTCCCAAGGACTTGTAAGCATCCAGCTTTTGCAGCAGGTCCAAAACTATCTCATCATGGATCATGAAGGGCTTATTCTGTTCCCCCATCCCTATCTTCCAGTGCAGGAGGCTGTGTTCCCTAGGAGTAACAATGTGTTTATAAAAGCATTTACTGTTTTCCTTTACCTTAGTGGCCAAGCTCAGTTCTAACTGTGCTTCGGCTTTTCTAATTTTCTCCCTGTACAGCTTCATTACATACCTGTAATCCTCATAAGTAGCATGCCCACTCTTCCAGAGACCATAAACTTTCCTTTTGTTCTTGAGTTCCAGCCAATTGTCTCTGTTCATCCAGCCCAGCCTCCTTGCCCATCGGCTCATCTTCCGTGACATGGGGATGGTCAAGTCCTGCACCCTTAAAACAATTTCCTTAAAATATTTCCAGCCTTTCTGGGCTCCCATGCTCTCCAAACCTACCTCCCAAGGGACCCTCTCAACCATGGTCCTAAAGAGGTTGAAGTCCGCCCTCCGGAAGTCCAAGGTGGCAGTTCTGCTGACTTCCCTCCATAGTTCAACAAGGATAGAGAAATCTAGCATCTCATGATCACAGTCTACAGCCTCCAAATTTGACAGCATGGCTTATCTACTTCCCAATTTTTTTCTCAAAGGCCAAAAAAATTGATTGATTGATAAAATGCTTTCAGAGTCCCCTCAGTATTACTGCATCAAAATGCTTATTCCATTAGATATCCCTCTAAATTTTATTTTTATTTGTTTCTTTTTTATGCACATAGATTGAAAATGAAATTTCTGATTATTATAACCTTGAATGGGAGTTCTGATATTAGACTTAACCAGATGGAATTTTCATCACAATATTAGAACTATGGCTTTAGTATGATACTGTCATTAGATTCTACAGCATTCGTGGAGTGATTATGAAAAAAAATATCTGAAGTGATTTTTAGCCAAGAGTAGTACTTATAATTCTATCTGTGGAATGTCAGATAAGATAAAATAATTATTCCCAGAAAGATATCCAGTTGATCTTGTGGAAAATGCATTCAATAAAAGGCTGGACATGTGGGGTTTCCCAAGAGACTGTTTTCAAGTATAATTATTGCAACTTAGTTAATGCAAGTTAAGATTTAGAGATTTAATGAAGGCTTAGAAATGCCATAATTGGAAATTATATTCCTTTTCCATCAGTGAATTTATCCTGTTTATTGATTATTTTCTTATTTTTGTTGTGCTGGTGGAAGATTATCCAGACAAGTATTTACTGGCATAGTAGTTTTGTAATGTATTTTATTTTCAGATTAAAGCTTTTTATTATGAGAATTGAACACATTGTGCACTAACTCAAGCTCTGTTATTGTTAATTTATTTAAAGACATGCATTACAAATTCTGTAATATTAAATTATACCATACAAAATGGAATAAGATCTTAAATGGAATAAGATCTTAAATTGCTGTATTCTCTCTCATACATTTATCATCTCTGCTATACAACCATTAGCCATCAAAACAGTTCATTCTTTCATGGTGCTATTCAAATCAGTAAGGATTATATCATAGAGTTACTGTGACTTTTCAAGCTGTTGCTAAAACTTTCAGCCATTCTGGAGTTTCTAAGAAGTATTTTCAGCACTGTTCATATATTTCTAATATATAAGAAGTCATCCATGTATCGATTTTTGTACTGCAGAGTCTGACTAATTGTTATTCAGTGAAGTACCATTTAAAATGTTTAGGCCTTTGTATTTCCTGTAATGTAAATGAGACCAGAATCTGGCACTTCTTTTCTTGAATAATAGGTGCCTAGTGCTTTTAGGGAGGTTTGAAGTGTCTTCTAAGAGAATAGAAATGATTTAATCTGTGATTTATGTTGTAGAAATTTCTCACTCTCAAGAATACTGCCACATATCCTTGTACCTGCAGCTGGGCTGGCTGAATAGGTTTACTGCCTCATCAGCTATGCCAGCTGAAATGTTTGAGTGATTTCTTCCTAATCCATTTTGATCCAAATTTGATGGGCAAGCAAAGAGTGACTATTTAAACTCTATGAGCTAAACCACCTTATTTTAATTGAAATTGGTGAGGAAGTAATCACATGCACAGCTCAGGAAGCAGACCTCAGACTGTGGTAATCTCCAGAAAAGGGATATGGTATGAAAGAGACAAGAGGAGAGAAAGATAATAGGAGTTTTTTTTTCACCTGATGTAGTTGTTACTAAGAAAGGGCATATCTACATACTATATGTACTAGGATACATATGAAAATAGAAAGAAGGAAGGAATTTTAATTACTTTATGGTGTTGTATGAATCATAATTAAGTCAAAGTATTGAAAGGGTTCCTAGAACATCTATCTTTAAGTCTATATTTAGAAGAAAGAATGTTCAAAATCTGAGTAAAATGATATATACTTAGAATGACTAAGCCAATGAATAAAAAGGCAATAAGGTAATCAACATTCTTTTTTGCCCATGTTTCAAAACAAACAACAAAAAAGCTGAGTAAAATAAAGGCAGATCATTTTAATTTCTGATTTAGATTTTTTTTTTTCTGACAATGCTTCTATCTTTTGTAGGATGACAATCTTCTGCAAAATGGTAGCTTTTTGTTATTTATGTATTTATCAATAAATATAACTGTGGTAGGGGAGTCAATTTAGAATAACTTTTTCCTACAGAAATTTGGTTGAAATTTGGTTGATGAATAAAGCAAAAGAACTGATTTCTTTCTATCTCAGTCTTCAAGGTGTATAAGTATTTAAGAATCTCATGTTTACATTTGTACTGTTATCTGTTTTCTCCTTACAGTAAAAAGGTATTGCATTGAGCTGAATCTTCTTCAGTTTTTAAATGTTGTCTCAAATAGACTAATTTCCTAGAAATTAAATGCACTACAGGAGTTCTATGTATACAATATTTAATGTTTAGAAAGATGAGTAAAATGGTGGTGGTGGGCTAATGTGTGGGAGGGAGGGAGAGAGGGAGGGGAATCCTTAAACAAAAACCTGGAAGAAGACTATGAAGACTATGAAGTGTTTTTTTGGCTGATATTTATCAGATTGCTTAAGAAACATTTTAATTATTTTCCCATTCAGTTTTCTTATTCCTTCTGTTCACCCTGGAGTTCGTTGCCAGATAATGCTGATACCAATAACAAAAATCATAAAACCATGACAGGTCTAGAAACCAAGATGTATGAAGAGAAGCTGAGGTGCCTGTGTGCGCTCAGCGCAGAGCAGAGGAGCTGAGGGGAGGCCTGATGGCAGCTGCAGTGGAGGAGCAGTTAAGGACACGTATGGAACAGGCTCCCTGAGAAACTCCTGTTTCCCTTGGCTCCTGGGACCCAAGCTGCTGGAATTCAAGAACTATTCAGACAGTGTTCTCAGACACAGAGTTTGAATTTTGGGTGGTGCTCTGTGGAGCCAGCAGTTGGACTCGATGGTCCTTGCAGGTTCCTTCTAGTTATTGTATGGTTCTATGATTCTATGAATCTTGTGACTTATAAGGTCACAAAATGCATGAAGCTAAGTATTAAGTCTAGAATTTGACTTTGTTGTAATATTAAATATTTTAATCTTGCCTAGTAGTGTGAGTTCTCCTGTTGTTACTTATTTCTCTTTAATAGTTATAAACAATGTTTGCAAGATGCTAACATGAGAAAATAATTTTCTACTTGAAGTTAAGTTAGCTAATACTGGAAATGGCAAAGTTTTGTTTATTTTTTGATTTTAGGGGAAGGATTTTATTTTGTTTAATATGCTTGGAGAACTGGATAGCTATTCTTGATATGTTTGCTATATTGTTGATTGTTGGGAAAGTCATCAAGTAATTTATAACGCGTTGATATTTCAGAAAACTAATGAAAGGCCAAAGCCCAGGGACCTGGGGACATCTCACGCGGTAAATGAAGCTTTGAACTACTGTCTGCTTGGGTTGTAGGATTACTGCATAGAAGTTCTTCACTTTTCCTAAAAAATCTCCTTAGAAGACCAACTCACCTGCCTTGCAGGAAAGTCAGGAGGAACCAGATAGCAGATCAGCGGGAGACAGCATTTTTGCATGCAGAGTGAAGCACGCTGAGGAGGAAGAGGAAAATTGTTCTGTGATTCTCCTCCGGCAAACACCCCTGCCCCAGCAGGAAACGAGCAATTAATGCATTTTTAAATATCAAGAAGTGAATGCAAATTGTGTGCAGCAGTACATCTAAAATTTTGGCTTGTTGCTATTGTCAACTTAAGTGGAGGCTGATTGATGTTTATGAACTAAGGTTCATAAATGGTGACGTTGATTCTGAGCCCCTGGCCTAGAAATGTGTCCAAAGTTTCTAAAAAAGCAGTGATTTTCAGCCAGCTGCTCAGTGCCCCATGAACTATTCTTGGCAGCATTCCTGCTGGCTCGTAAGTCTATAATGCTTGCCTTCACAGCTTATTTCACCTTTATTGGATCATGGATAACAAAGCCCAGTGCTCATTCATGCTCTTTTTTTTTTTTCTGCTTTTTTTTTTTCCCCAACCTTCATCTATTATAATGCTATTCTGTGGGATATGTGTCACATTATTAGGATTTTTTTCCTCCTTCTCATATATCACACTTTTAAAATCACAGTTACATGATGCTGAGACTGTTTTCATCTTATGGCTATGAGTCTGAAAGTGCTTTTCAACTTCCAAGTTTATAAATTGCACCAGCTAATATAAAAATTAGTCACATTTAGAGGTAGGAAATGAGAAGTATTCATCAAAATGAATATGGAAATACAAACAAATGTTTTAAAGCAATTATATGCACTATCCCTGGAAAGCTATTTTGTAATTATATCAGGTTATTTGTTTACAAAACTGGAATGAACAAATGAGGAATTAAAATAGCTAAATTCTTCTCATAGGAATATATTTTCAAATTATAACACTCATCAAAGTATTATCTTACTACGGAGTAAAATATTTCTATGCATTAGAAATGTTTCAATTTTTTTTCATCTTACATTTTTTAATTTACACCTTTACTACCTTTTTGTCCACTCAATGTCACAATTCTGCAGGAACCTTAAGTGTGGTTACAGAGAAAACAGTCTTTCTTCTACAGTACATGTTAATGTATTATAAAATGAATTAGAACAGATAAAGAGCTAGAGTAGAGATTCAAACTCAAGGTTTTTTTTAGTTTTTTTTTTATTTTGGTAACTTAAAAATGATATGCTTAACATATTTTCATACTGAAAATGTATATCCTCAGCTGTATTTAACAGTATTTATTGTGGTTTCTTAGCTGTCCTATGTCATTTCTATTGCATCGGGTATCTTCACAAAACTTGATCTAATTGCTATGCTGCATAACCAATTGATTATGTATTTCAGTGCTGATTCCAAAATCAACTTGCACCAGAAAAATATGCACTGGAATGCAAGTTCCTAAAAAGGCAGAGATTCCCCTCTAAGAAATATGGACATGAGAAAATTGCCCCTTCTTAATCATAAAAAGAGTTTTACATAGGTTTTATGAGGGATTTGTGCAGTTTCCTTATGTTCAAACAGATAATGTGGTCATATTTCTCAAGTCAAAATCTAATTTAATTCTGAAAGAAACTGAAAGGAGAAGATCTTTCATAGCTTGGCATCTGGACCCTGTGATTACCTTCCAAAGACGAGGAGAAGCGGAATGAAGTCATGTGTAAATTGAACTCCGCTTCAAAAGGTATAAACCATATTTTTTGTCAAATAGAAATAAAACATTCTTAAAAGTAATGTTTGGGCCTTTTTTTGTATTTTGTGGGTCCTTTTTCATGGTAACACGCAAAAAAAAAAAAAAGAATATTTCTTCTTACATGTTTCAAGCAGAAAGTAATGGAATATAGATAGTAATATAGAATAAAACTGTTTGGTTTGCCTAGCTTTATAATCACTTGCAGTGATGAGATGCACAGTTCACTACATACTCTTTTGTTAGTTTAGGTTATATTTAAGAAGATTGATGAATTTGGTTTTAGTAAGCAGAATTTAAGAATAATTCAAATTTAATTGTTCGGAGCTCAGAATAGGGTAGAAGATAGAATCTATGGAAAGCTTGTATGGAAGGGACTGATCGGGTGTATGGAGGCATGTACATGTAACATGAAAACAGGTACATCAATTGCTTTGAAAATAGTGCCTCCTTTTCCATGCAAACTGCAGCAGACAAGAAGGAAAAGAAGAGTATTTGATAGAGCAAATTTTCAGCTACTTTCAGTTTACTACTATTTTTAGCAGAGTCACTGCTATTACCTATGCATTTTTGCCAGCAATGATCAAGAGTCACATACCATGCTTGTAAAAGTCTGCATGGACATCCAGAATGTGGTTTGTCTTTCATGTTGCTATCTCCACTGTAAAAATGTGCCATCCACCATCTGACAGTGCTCACATCCATAAACATGTAGCAAGTGTTGTTGAATACCAATTGGTGCAATTTCTTCTGCATAGAGGAAGTCAATCACACATTTTGTGTCATAAGCACTTCTATGTCAGACACTGTTTTGACAGATTGTCTCTCTACTGCCATTTGTCACGTGACAGCAAATGCGACAGAATACCGGTCAGAAGATTCAACCCCTATTGCCATACTAACATCTACCTCAGACATCATGGGCTAGACAAGGAACTAGCAGTGCACACTACGGTCCATAATAAGTTCAAGCCTGTTTAAAGGTATAGATCATGGAGAAAGTGTATTCCAATTATTCTAATTAAGTTTCCAGAGGACACAAAACTGGGAGAAGAGTCTGACATGCCAGAGGGTTGTGCTACCATTTAGAGGGACTTGTACACTCAGATAGTTTTTATTGTACGTCTGATTCTAGAAAAAGGATGAATTTTTGTAATTCACTGATCTACAGATGCTGAAAAAGGCTCTTCAACTAACCTGTATAAACTTTAGCTGAACACATTTGAAGACTAGTTAGTTACCTAGCAACTTATAATTTGTTGAATAAATATTTCTATTTTGTCTTCTAAATTCCTTGGGATCATCCATCATTTTCTTCCACATATATGGTTGAAATATTTTGATCAAGCCTCAGAAAGGGAAAAAAGATTTTCATCTTTCATAAAATAAAATAACATAAAATAAACCAAAACAAAAGCAGAAACACAATAACAGAAAAATCCACACAATTCAACTTCTTTTCTTAATTTGAGTTAATTTGGTCCATTTCTTAGAGAAGAAAAAGTCCTTTCCTCTACTTCCTTCCTCTCAATGCACAAAAAACTCCAGTGATGATTGCTAGCTGTTTGTTATGTGAGGGAGCATGAGGGAGGGAGGAAATAATATCATCTTTAGGAAAAATAATGTTTTATCCAAAGGGTCAGAAAAACAGCATTTTTTTCCATGTTTCTGAAAGAATAATATAGATGTAAATGTTCCATAATGAGATTCTCAGCTATTAACTGCATAAATGTTGGTCTTAGTAGAAAAACATCTATTTCTTTGTTGTTTCACCTGTTCCAGACAGAGCACTTTTAGCACTCATCTTGACAAAGGAGGCTTCATTTAGTCTATAAGTTCACGTATACTTCAGTATTATATTGATTCCCTAAAGATACATTGTGAGTTTTTCTTCTATAAATAGCATTTCTTGATATTTATATAATAGACAGTTTTTGTCAGGCTTTTGCTGTACTTCCATCCATGAAGGAGTGATTGAAAGCAGGTGAATGCTACCATCTCCAAACAGAAGTGAATTTGCAGTTCACTTTTAGTTTAGTAATCTTGGAAAACTGCTTTGGATGTTCTTTGAAATCATGAATATGATCATGTCAGAGTATAATCACTGTAAATTTAATCAAGTGATTATGACAGTAAATTCTAATGGCTTTCCAGTATTTAATGTGTAGATTATTCAAAATATTCTATGGAATCTCTGTGGAAATGCATAGCTTTTCTTTTCTTCCATGTAGCAGTGCCTTTGTGTAAGGTGTTCAACATCACTGTTCAGAGGAAAAAGTACCATCCCATGTATCTACTGAATGCTTCCCTTGGTGACAGGTTCTAGTAATGTTCATCATTATGCACCAATTTTATATGTTGCTTTAATGGTCAAGGCTGTTCAAACTTGGGTGCTCTCTTTTTTGATTCTTCTACCCAAGAAAAAGAATTCTTTGCTGTGTGGTTCAGAATTGAAAACCTCATTGGGTTAACAGGGTTACCGTTCCCAACCCAACTGTCAATCTCAATACCTTGGAACATCAGGTTTCACAGGTCAACCCATAGCTTGTTAAGCCATTTCAACAGTCCAGAAGTAGTAGATGCTTAGTAGATGCTTAAAATCTTTAAAATCTTTATTCTGTACAACTTTCATTATATTTTATCTGTTTCTCTACATTCCTTCTTAATATCACTGCCCTCTAACAGAATACTTTGCTCTAAGAATGATTAGAAATATCCTTTACTCTCCCCACTGCAACCAATTGACCTCCAAACAGCAACAAGAGAGATCTGGAAAATAACCTCTCTCAAATTTAAACTCTTATTGTAAGTCTTGAGTTCTTCCTGGAGCTGGGAGTCACAGTAAAAGGTCAATGCATTGATACAGGGCATATTAGTGAACTGTACCTCATGTTAGCCCAAAACCTGTAGTGCTTGAGGTAAAAAGAGTGATAAAACGGCTATGAAAACTTTCCTATCAGTATACTCGTTATGTGGGAAGGATGCTTTTGTGATGATACAGGGAATCAAAGTAGTTATTCACAGATTCATTTTTGGTCTAACAATCAATTAATGACCCCGGGTCACAGAACTCTTATTTTTTAATACCTCCTTATCTCTAAGCTGCTTAGGATAGTGATGGCCTCTTGGTCATTTTCTTTCGTTCTTTTTTTTTTTAAAAAAAAAAAGATGTCAAGTGTCAAGGAAATTTATATTTGGGATTTGAAAAAGCTCTGCATCTTCCACAAGATCAGGAATGCTCTGATTAATTTTCGTATGTTTTCACTGAAGTCGGTGTACAAATTATTGCTCATATATGTGTCTAAAATGTTTTAGCCAGCTTGGTAATTGGGCAAATAATTCACCACACAGTGATTACTTAGAGCTGATATTTGCTTCAGAGTCCAGCAGGAGGTGACATAGGAAAAGTACTTTGTATTTAACCTTACATGGGAATTTTATTTTTGCATTAGCATTGGATATTCTGACATGTGGAAAGTGGTATTGAGAACATCTCATAATATTTCCATCCTTTGACAATAGTGTTTGTCAAATTCTGAAGAATACAGAAGATACACATATTATGACAGTGACAAATAAATAAATGAATTGGTTTGCTTAATAAGAAATACAGCATGATCCCAAATTTAAATTCACTTTGTTTAATTGTTCAGAATGAGAGAAATCCAAAAAGATTGTATTTTCTTGTAGCGAAAAGCTTTATTAGGTTAATTTTTAGAGGATTTCATTTTTAATTGTCACTTGTAATAGATAAACTGTTTCTAAAATGTGATCTACAGATTGCTGGCATTCCAATATCAGCAATTCATAATTTACAGTTATACATTCATCTTCAGTTTTAAGTTTTGATTGTTTGGGGATGGGGAGGGAAGGGAGGCAGTCTTGACTTTGTAAGAAAAAACAAAATAAATAAGGATTTCTCCTTCATTATAGTCTTTATTGAAATATTGTTATGGAAACATTTCTTCTCTTTTTCTAAGTGCAAATGAAATATTAAAGTTCAAATTAGAGTAGATGTGAATCTTACTACATTTTGCAGGTTGTGTTCTTGCAGACATATTTGACAGAACAGCAGGTGGCTTTATTTGAATATACTCTATAATGTATCAATTGCAGTGGCCAAATCAGATCTTTGTTAGATCAAATCTCAGCTTTGATTTGTGTGATAAAATCAGAAAATTGTTTCTGTGTGCTGTCACTTTATCTGATTTCAGCTTTTCTGACTGGAATTTTAAAAGCTTAATCTTTAGAAGTAGGCAATAACAATAGAATATAACTGTTTTTTATGTTTAGATACGCCCTAAATTGTAAAATAGATGGAAATTTTTTAAACTACAATTTTGTGTATCCCCCTTCTCCTGGCTTAGTGTGTTGCAATCTCACAGGAATCTACATTGTCTTACTATTGTTTTGATACTGGATTTCCACCAGGTAAAAATCTTTCTAATATACTAATATACTGACTAGTCCTTTACGATCTTCTTCAACTGGTTATTCAGGACAGAGTAAAAGGCACTGAATGTCTCCACTATATAGTTTATGGTTTTCTTTTGAATGCAGAAAACATGATATTTTATGTATCCTCACCTGAACCTAAGCTGGCACCCTATGTAAAACATCATGGTTAGTGTTTCCAAATACTCTCTCAAGCCCATACTCTCTCAAGCAAAGACTGGCCAGAAGAATCATCAGAACAGAATAGCATTCTGACAGCGTTTCCTATACCTAATATGGTAAGCATAGTAGACATATCTGGTGAAAATACATATATTCCCCTTCTCCTAGTACTTAAAATAATGTTTTCAAGAATAGCATAAATCTTTACAATAACTTGTACTGTCAGTTATATTTGTTGCATCTTCTACCTGTCACTTCTCCAGAAATTATTTCAGCTTCATAGTTGAAGGTTTCAAAATATGGGTTATTTTCACTACTACTTTTAATTGAATAGCTGCAGTCTCTAGATCAAGTATTCCTGTTGCTGTCTCGTTTTTATTTAGTGAAACAAACTTGTGAGTTGTGATACAGCTGGAGTACTGGGAGTACTGAAGGCCAAAGACCTTTGAAAATGAGAATGAGACTACAGATTCAAAGTGATATTTAATGGGCCACTCGTATAGTCAGTAAGGGACAGATGTCTCTTATCCTGCCTCTTGTAGCTTTGAAAGCACACAGCCAGCCAAAGAATTTTCCAGTCAATTAACATTACCTCATAAATGACTGTATTTTTATTGAATACTTGATATAGGAAGAATACCTACATACATTTGTTCTGATGTACCACAGTTGTTCCAGGATTCTTAATGATAATACCTATGTGCACAGTGACATTTCTTAACAGGTGATAAAGCCCTCTAAATGTATAGCTATGTTTGACTACAGTTCTAAATTTTAAGTAATAGCATTTACATTTATAGACTAAGAAGAAGAGCACAATAGCTTTTTTTTTTTTTTAATAAACTTCTTTATCATCATTCTTTCTTTCTCTGAGTAATGCCTTATGAATCCAAAATCTATTGAGGCTCTTCACCCTGCAGGCAACTGTCTTAGGGAAGACAGACATTTAGTGTAACACACTAAATTTTAAGAAAAAATAGTTTACTTCAGAAGGAAAACTGCAACGTGAATAATAAGATGATGACATGTTATTGCCCTTCATCATGAGTTTTGGACCTCAAGAAAAACATAGCCTAGTGGTTTAAAACTTTCAATCTAAAAATTCACTTATATAGTGAACAATTAAATTCAAATTTCACATTAATGTGCATGTTATAGCCTCTGTACATATGATTGCTTTGTCTCTATACAGGTTTCATGATAAAAACAAACAAACAAACAAATATAACTGCTATAAAAATGCCAAGTACTTAGAATATTATAAAAGATTAATCTAGATGTAAATCTATTCATAACACAAAAACATATTCATTGTTAAAGTGTGCTACAAATTCAAACTGCTGATTTGTTCATCTTCTGAATTCCTCACACTATTGTCTAATAAAAGGAAGATGCCAGTTATCTAACATAGCTAAGATGACTGATGATGGATGTTTTGGAACATTATTACATCAAAGATTTCAGATACATTAATAATTTATAAACAAGACATATTCTTCTATGTTTGAAAAATGTTGGTTTTAATCTCCTGTTGCTAAAAACATTTGAATGCCTTGTACTAAAAATACAAGATGTTTTGAATATTCAAAGAGTCACTGAAAATGGTGAGAGACAGGTAAATATTTCAATGTTTAAAAAAAAAAAATCCAGTGGTACTTAATTCTACTCTTGTAGTTAACAAATTGTTGGCCAGATCAGCTTACAGAATCAAAGAATGCTCCTCTACTATTGTGTATGGCTTTTCAAATCACTTAGGTCCAATTGCTGAGTAATAGAATGTGAAAATAACCAGAAGAGACATTTGGGTATTCTCAGTTAAGGCTTTGATATTTTTGAACATCTGAATTATATAAACTCCACTAAGATAGAAACAAAGAGAAAAACAGAGCTGCATCAAATTCTTCCTCTTTTTAAGACTATAAATTGTACTGTCGAATTATCATGGGCAGAATGAATAGTATTTCAAAATACGTAATGAGCTGTCTTTTGTCTCATCCTTCTAATTTACACATACCAAAGAAAGTGTTCCATGGTATTACTATGGGACAACCTGTCTCTTCCAGTCTTCTTTGAGCTTTGAGACATGTTTTAATAATAAATTTAAACTTGCTTGACATGTAATTCCAGTTTAAATAGGATATAACATTTTAAACACATTTTCCAAAAGTCTTTGTTGCTTATGATTGAAGTTCAAATATCATGCCTGAAGAGTTTTGGAAACTTTGACATTGTCATCTGACCAACTAGACCATGTTTGAAATTGTTATCACTTCTGCATTTGTAATTGAGCTTAAAGCTCAGTGCAGACAATCTGACAGGCAGCCTCTTGGAAGTACTGTGTCTTAGTAACCTTAAACATGGTTTTCCTTTTGAACACTCTGGTAGCTCAGATAATGTAGAAACATTTTGGTAGCCCCACATTCTTTGATCCAGTTTGTGGGAAAAAATACTGCTGAATACCCTTTAGTCATGAAGTATATAAACCATAGCAGGATGTCAGCTATCTGCCTTTTCCCTCCTCTACACATAGGGTAGAATCTTCTAAAAGGGTTCCATTTAAACTGCAAATTGGATCAGGCAAATTGAAAAATAATTTACATGCCTTTAAAATCCTAAAGGATATTACAGAAATAAGTGAATTAAAAAACAAAAACACAACACAAATGTTGTCTTAAACTATGTACAATCACTGTAACTCATTGTACTGTAACTCATTGTACTCCTTGTAAGTATACTACATCTGATTCAGGAAATTCTATGAAATCATCCTACAGATACTTCAGTCCCTCCATTAACATTTCAAAGTTATTTCCAATTTCATATCTCCTTTATCATTTTGAAATGAATCTGAACTACAAAACTTTTTCTCTATCTTCATTGTTGGTAGGTATGAAAGAGTGTTTTCACTGTGTGGATATTGCTTTCCTCTTAGTTTACCTATTACAGAAGAAATCAGGCCTAGCAAAAAAATTGTATTTTCATTGGATGATACTAAGCTGCAACCAAATCCATGCCAAATGACGAGGGCATCAAGGATGCATACCACTTACTAAGTTATTAAATCTTTAGCCTTTATTTATGTATTTATTTATTTTCCAGGCAGAAATACCTACAGTATCAGGAGAAATACCTACAGTATCAGTACTTAAATCAGTAGTTTGAGTTGGAGAAGCCTGAATTTCTCCCCATGTTACAGAGGATGTATTTAAAGGGATTGAATGCACTCTGGAAGGAAAAGCCACCATATGAATAGTCTAAAAGACTGGACAAAGAGGAATTAAAAGAGTTTTAGGAAAGATAAATGTGAATTCCATGACTTGGGATGTTCTTGCAGAATGTTGTTGCAGCAATATAGGCAAACAATGGACTGTCCTGCATCAGAGCAAGAGTTTGGGCAGGAGACCAAAGGATGTGATTGTTCCAGTACACCTTGTGTTTTTGAGGCTTCATGGACATTATGTCCTGTTTTTGGTTACCCACACTTCAGGAAAAAAATTTACAATTATGAAAGGATCCAGTGAGGAACCACAAAGGCAATTATGCTTTTGGATAACCTGACATATGAGAAAAGATTATGAGAAAATTCTTTTAGCCTAGAAAAGTATAATCCTGGAGAATCACGGTCTTCAAAGTTTAAGTACATGGATGGAACTTCTCTATTCACAAGGATGCACAGGAAAAGAACCAATGAGCATAAGTGGCTTGAGGAGAAATTCCAGCTGACATAAGCGAAAAAAAAAATATATCTTTACTGTGGTGGTATAATCTTTACTGGAAATATTCGGGATTTGGTTTGGTAGTGCTCTTGACAATCAGAAGCATTGTCTCCAACAGACATTTGGAATATGTTCTGCTGAAGTCCCTTGCAACCTAGTCAGTTGTGTTTTCCATGATTCTATGTTCCCTCTTCTATCAATGATAGGCATCCTCAAATAACTCGTTGTTTAGTATAGGGAAACAACAATTAAACTACATTGTCTCTCTACGGCAACCTGTAGTATACATCTTTGGGCTTTTAACTTTTCTATCCATTTTATCGGCTACTAGATGAAATAT
Organism: Perdix hodgsoniae; assembly: GCA_035772895.1. Taxonomy (NCBI): domain Eukaryota; kingdom Metazoa; phylum Chordata; class Aves; order Galliformes; family Phasianidae; genus Perdix; species Perdix hodgsoniae. The sequence goes on from JAPSGF010000011.1 coordinate 3,966,844, forward strand.
CTGATTTGCACAAGCAGTGGGAAGAAATTCTCATGTGTAATGTATTTGTTACACAGTTAATAAAGTTACACACACACACACAAAATTAGCAAATACAACTTAGTTATTAATAACAAGTTATGTTCTTCCGAGTTTGCCAGAAAATTGAGAGTCTTCATCTGTAATAATTAATTTATAAGAGAAGTAGCATTTCAACTTATGTACAGATTGGATAGGTAAAGTAACTAAATTTTTAAGATTTTTGGCTACAATAGATGCGATGTACAGTGCTGATTTCATGAAAACTCTATCATGAATAATGATCTTTTAGAAGGGTAGCCTGAAGTTCATCCAAAAGAAAAACTTTAAAGTGGCATTTGAACTAACAGTGCCTGAGATCACAGCGCTAAGTTACTTTCCAATGAATATTGTGTTGAATTCAAAGCTTCCATGTTCTGTGAGATTTACTGAAACTTCCTGAGAGACAGCTTCTCCCTGAGTGGCCATAAGCATTTATACAGCTGCTAAAGCCTTTTGGCAGTTGTCCACATCTGTGGAACCACATCTGGAGTAAATCTAAGTAACCATAAATTTCAGTACCTTCAGAACAAAACAGTGAAACCCCCTTCTCTCACCTAGCAGTACCAAAGCCAAAAAATGTCAATCAATTCCTGCTGTCAAGAGAGGGATTGAAGGAAGAAACAGAGAATTTATTTTCTTTTTAGCAATAACAAGATGCTATAATGCTCTGATAAAGACATAGAATATAAACTTAGATAACTAAAGCCTGATCTGGGAAATACGAGTCAAAGTAGGAGGACCTAATTAGGTTACAGAGATCCAGAAAATAAAGCTTCACTTGGTTTAACTCTTAAGTGTGAAGGCTGGAATTTGAGTCTTCCTTTACATGCTGTCTTTATTCAAAACAAATAGCAAACAGCACATTTTGTTAAAGAGAGTCCCATTCAGGTTTTTTGTTTGTTTGTTTGTTTTTAAATAATACATGGTTATCACAATTTTAATTGCACAAATATGTTTACCCAGTAAACAGTGGTATGATTTGCTTTGTTCTATGCATTTTGCTGTTGAATAGCTGTATTTGTGAAACAGTTATGTTAAATTTTGAATTTCTAAAGGGAATTTGAATCATATTATCCAGGGAATATATAATTTTATGTGTTTCACGAGAAATTTTTGATTAGGTTGACATTATACTATTGTTTGAAATGGGTCTCATAAGGTGAAATTGAGATGTTGAGAATGAAAGAATGTATAATTTATAAACTCAACTTAATAAAGCATATGTTAAGTATAGCTCTGTGTGGAAAAGGTTATTTATAGTTTGATTTATTATATTAGAGTTCTTCTTGATAATAGAGTTATCTTACCATTGTAATTGAGCCTATCAGTCAAGATTAGAGACGACATTTTACATGTCTGAAGGAAGATGGCAAGGCAGGGCTATGAATCTGCATAAAGTGCCAAAGTTAGCAAGACAATCAATAATAAAGAACAACAGTATCCTCTTAACGTCTATTTTCCAAATCTTTTAAATCTGGGGATAAGTTTCATGTTTAACCAAAATAAAATTGCTCCTCAAACCTCAGTGACCAGCCACCTCTGCTATGTGTTTTTTTTTGTTTTTTTTTTTTTTTTTAATATAGATTTCAGATACAAGATATTGAGCGAGCCAGGAGAAGACAACAGTACATCTCAGAAGGTGCATGTTATCTGAGCTGTTATCTGAAGTAAAATCTCTTTGCACAAATTATCTCTGTGTTGTTCAGGGCAAGGCAAAACACATGACCTACAGAACTCTAGCAGAACTCTTTCCAGCCAGACCCTGACACAGCCTATCATAGCTACCCACAAAGTCTTATTTCTGTGATTCCATTCACTTTATTTCAGTGTCAAAAGTTTGCATTTATACACAAATGAACAAAGATCACTGTCTTAATTTCAAGGGTAACCATTTTAGAGGTAGGATGTTGACACACAAATTAACTTGAAATTCAGATTCTCAAAGACTTTTATTCACTTAATTCTCATTGCATTCATAAATTACTAGAGTCAGAAAGGAATTATATAAGCAAGAGTGGAATAGAGAGAAAAAGGACAGGTAATTTTGTAGTGGAAGAAAGAGACAAATCATGAAAGTACATTTCTTGCTTCACTGTTTGTTTTGGTAGTACTACCAGCTTTACAAGTATTGAAATCAAACAAATATGAAAGAGCTGATGAGATGTGAAAAGTAACTTGCAGATTCTGCACAGTATATGAGAAATTGCCAGCAAAGCAACTGCAGGTTTTGGCCTTCAGATCAGAAAATGTCATTGCAAAAGGTGGCACGATAATATGAGAACAGGAAAATTGAAGACTTATTTTTTATTAACTACATAGGAATAAAGTTGTTGACATTTTTTCTATTTTTATTTTTTCCTGGTTTATTTACACAATTAGATGGCATTAAATAGCAGAAATAACTACAGACAGTGCTGAGTGTAGTCTTCATTGCCAATTGTACAGAAAAGCTTCAGATATTTGAAACTTCTATTAGTTAACATTACTTTTCCTCCGAACTGCTTTTAGTATACATTAGTGTAATAGAAGCTTAAACCAGAACTCTGTTTTTCAGCTTGTTTCATAAGAGTCAGCTGTGTGAACGACACAGATGATAACAAAACAGTCAGATTTTAACTATGTTTAGTAAAATGACTCTTACACCTTATGCATATCATAGTAAGAAATACATTTAATTGAAAAAAAACAGGCATTTTGTTGTTGTTCTTTTGTTTGTTACATACATATCTAGCAAAATATTGAAAGCCAAAAAACTATGGAAATTATACTAGAAGCTTAAAAAAGGGACAGTGGAAAACAGAATCATGACTAAAGTGAAAAAAACCTTTTGCTCTCCTGCAGTAGTATTCTTATCTGTAAAAATTCCACTGTCTATGCCACCAGTGGCATGAGGGACCCCTTACTTTTTGAATTGATCCCCAGTACAAAAATATTCTATAGGAAAATAAATAATACTACAACTGTTCAATGAATGGAGACAATAAGCTTTACAAGGAGGAAATCAGTTTAGTGTCTCTTCCTTTCAAAAGCAAGTGGAGAAGATGTATAGCAGAAAACCTCAAGAGCATTACTGAAAACCTTAATTCAGATAGGATAGGAGAAAATATCACTAGTACCTCCTTCATCACAACACAGTTTCCTTGTCATGTATGATTCAGTCCTTTTCATATCTGTGTTATTATGTTTATATTTTGTTTTATCACTCCATTTGGATAACAGATTACTTACTAATTTGAATATAATCAGTTTCCTAAATTGCTCCATGTTGACTTTTTGAATGCTGTGTGCTCCTTGATACAAAAAACAAACAAAAAACCCAAACCAATCCTTGTCTTCCCCATCTGTTCAGAATCTTGTCTTTTTATGCTATCAGATTTGTCACTGAATATGTATAAAGAATTTGGAGTTGGTACCTATCTTCTTTATTATCCTTCATATTTGTTTCTTTCTCCTGTACTAATTAGATCTCAGTACTACTACCGGAATTAAATTAATGCATAGATACTTAAATAGATACTTAAACAGAAATTTTCAATATATATGAAAGATACTACAATACTAATATATACAATATATAATATACTAATATATACAATATATAATTACAATAATACAATAATATACTAATATATACAATACATATGAAAGATACTACGATATACTAAGATACTACATGCTTCTGAACTCAGCCAAACAAAAATATTTGAAAACCCATTCTGTGTAACTTCAGTGGTGTTTATTTTTTCCCATGTGGGTGGATTGTACCTTGCCCTCACAAGGTAACATTGGCTTAAATAAAGTAAAACACTGTCATTCTGCTAGAGGACCTGAGCACCTGTTACTTGATGCAGAACAATTTTAATATTAGTAATAGTATTTGTCAATAAGCTATGGATAAAGAAAGGCTGTAGAAAGGGTTTACATCAACCGGATTTGCTAACTACCAGCTGATTTACAGACTGTATAGCTGAAAAAAATTGTTCTGTTTCCCAGAATGAAGAAAAATATGTTTCCATAATACCTGAAATTCTTACAGCAAAGAAGCCAAACATGGTCCTGCCTCACCTCTTGTTTCTACATACTTCAAGATTTTTTAGTTTTTAAAACCTTACAGACTTTATTTCAGCTAATGATGAGTTGTCTAGATACTCCTGCACGATCTTATTAACACCTTCAGTCTGTTAAAAATGGATATACAGATATATCTGTACAGTCACTATATTATGTTCTTGTCTATGTCTTTCATCCACCATAAATAAATTGAGATAAATAGAGAACCAATTTCCAGATGAGTACTTATAATTTAAACTCTGAGAAACTTTTGGTAAAATTGTATTACCTAAAGAATATCAAAAAATAACAACTGAACATTAATATATATATATATATATATATAGTTTTATGATATATTCAGTAACCCTTCCCAGTATTTCTAAATCAGTTTAATAGTTGAAATATTAAATATGTATAAGAAAAAAAATATCTGTGGGCTACATATAGTATCTGATATTGCTTTTAGTTCCTGAAATCACTAAAGGAATCAATACATATATTTATGCTTTCTTTCACACTAATAATTTCCTATTGTACTAGACCTAGTTCCTCTACCCAACACTATTTTCTATTCTGGTAAATTATATTTTGTCCACTTAACAGCACTTTCAGTTTCAATTGAATGGAATGTCAAACTGCATGTTGTAATCCTGCAAGTAGTTAAAGCATTATCATTCTATGCAAGTACTGAAATAATTTCAGAAACTGACAGAGTACTTCTTGTTTTCAAAGTCCAATTCTTGTGAAAAGCTTGCAAATTTTTGTGAATGGAGAGTTTTAGGTCAGATATTTTCTAATAAATAAAAACCAAAATAATTTAAAATTTGTATGAAAGCAAATTTGCATTTCTTACTACTTCTACCTTTAGATAATACTTTTTAATCTAGATTATGATATTGTTTTTGTTTGGTTCTTTGAAAAAATAAAAGTCTATGTATAACACTTACATGAAAAAAGTTTGTGGAAATAAGTATCAGATTTCTCATTTTTATTATTGAGGATGGAATAATTGATTAGAAAGTTGGTTACTCTTTGTCTGTTTGTTTAGTATTGTTGAAAAGTGCATTATAACCCTTACAGCAGTAGTAGGCAGAATGTTTACGTGATGTTACCATATATAGCTATGTAGATAGGAGAAAAAAGGGTTCACTTTAGAGAAATATCTTTTATATGTGTACTTATTTAAATGAATATTTTGAAATAGAATGGAAGATTTGTTTATTATGCTTCATGTAGGATTTTTATTTTTTTTTTATGGTTCCATGCAGTCTTCACTAAAAGGAATAGATTTCTGATTCCTGCCAGAAAATTTTGGCATGCTGGACAGATTTATCTGAACTTATTCATTGTTTGGTGGTGAAGTTATAATTTATATTTGTACTTAGTGTAGATATAATGAAGCTTCAAAGTGAACACTTTAAAATTAACATACAAGCAATGGAAAACATTTAAATCTTTTTTGCTAATTTGCAGTGTTTTGGACCTCTAACTGAATGAATTCTGTACATTGCAGAGTCTATTTTTAAATAAGAAGAGCTTGAAATAGAAAATAGCATCTTTAAGTTATTGAGGAATTTCTTGATGCTTATGTTTTTATTCATATTCACAGCAATGTGGCTCACACTATTTAAAATGAGATGCAAAATGGGAAAGTCAACAAATATTAAAGATTTTAGATTTGTTACTATTGTCTTATTTTATTTGTCAGGTTGTATATTAGGAAAAAAATTACTCTCCAAAAGAGTAGTCACATGCTGGAATGAGCGTCCCAGGGAGGTGGTTGAGTTACTGTCCCTGGAAGTGTTCAAAAAATATTTACTAAGGGACATGGTTTAGTGGGGAAGTATTGGTGGTAGGTAGGTGGTTGGACTAGATAATTTTGGAGGTCTTTTTCAACATTGGTGTTTCTATGATTCTATTTATCTATTACCCTGTAGCAATGGGGAATGCAAATTTAAAACAAAGTGGGGAAGGAAGAAGAGAAAATTCTCTGTGACAACGGCTGGGGAAGAAAGGAGAAAAAATAATTCTGTGACTGTGGTAAATCTTGGATTGTGAATACCAGTACTTTTTTGGACTTTTTAAATTCCAAGTGTTTAACTGTTAGCTTTTGGAGAAGCATCATTTAATAAATTGAACAGTCTTCTGCATTAGTTTAAGACTGTCACTGCTACTTCCAAATTAATGCATGTTTTTCTCATGTAACTCAAGGAGTAACTGAATTGTTACAAAGCAGTGGAGCACCATAATCTTCACAGACTATCTCTTTCTTGTTTTTTATTTTGTTTCATTTTTGTGGCTTTTATTATTTTTTTTTCCTACTAATTTTTGAAGGGATATTTCATTCCTGAGAATGCAAAATGATCATAATGAATTTTAAGATCCAGAATTTAGGATGACAGTGCAAGTATAAAGGTTGCATTTTTTCTAGAAGAAATGGGCTCTCTGCATAAAAAAATATAAATTGCCAGAAATCTTGTTCACTGCATTATTATAAAATAAAACTTCAGTTATAGAAGAAAGTTTAAGGCAAACTTAAGACAAATGGTAACTTAATGCATGATAAACTCCATTATATAATATTTGGTCAAAATTCTGCCAGTATCTGTTTATAGGGTGAAAATTGAGGAACTTGGAGATCCTGGAATGACAAGAAACACATAAAGGAACCACAGAAAACGGGAGATTCCAAGAGCTTAATAACACCACTGGAAAAATGCCAAAGATGGATTTATAAACGTTCTATCTACAGTCTGAAGGAATTATTCCAAGGAGCATTAGGTAGCAATGTATGTATTGGATCACATTTAACTATGTGATTTTCTTATGAGTAAATGTTTTCATGAGCTCTATTATAATGTTTTACAAGTAAAGTAAATGTATGAGGGCAGTATAATTTATTTTCTAATGAGGGATCAAGTAGTTTATTTCTATTGTACATGTTATTACAGTGACTGTAACATGCTGTGGGAGAGCTGCATGATGAGCAGTCACATCTTGCTAACACATCTTAGATGATAAACAGATGGAAATTATGGAGACATTCCATGTTGGGACATGAAGCACAAATTATTTCACAAACATAATTAGCATAAATTACTATCTAGAAGCTTGTTGTATGTTTTTAACAGCCTCCTCCCCTGCCCTTTAACAGTTATGACCTTGTCAGATTGAGTCTTCAAGAGCAGCTAGAATTATGATGGGTGGATGAAGCCCTAAAGAGTTACACATTTAGTTTGGAGAAATACCAAGAAGTTTGGATACTAATCTCAGATTTATTCAAACTAATCCTTGGAGGTCTCTCTCCTTCCTCTTCTACATTTTCCTTCTCCTCCCCCTAAGTCTGACTACAACTTTTTTCAGATACTGTGTTTGCACTGACGTTGTCCTTTCATGTTTCTCTTGGAAATTTCACATCTGGTATTGCTTTATGCTCCTTGTTATTATAAAATCACATACTGTGAGATATCCCTGAGTCAGGGATTTCTTGAGAAGTTTTAGCTACTTGCTTTAGCAAAGCTTCAAGACTGGTGAGATTTGAAGTGGCAAAAATGGAAACAAAATTGTCAGGCCCATCAACTGAATTCTAAACAAATTTTCTATATAATTTAAAGCCAAAAAGGAACCACAAGAGATCTAGTCTGATACCCGTGTAAAGCAAGCACTAGATTTTCACCTTGTTATTGCTGCATTGAACCCAATAATTCTTGTTTGTGAAGTGTGTTTTCCAGCCAAGTATTCACTCCATCATATGAATAAATAAATAAATTAAATAAATAAATTGTTAGTTCATGCTATGTTATGTCATGCATGTTATCCTCATGCTCCCTCATATTATTATTTTTTTTTCATTAAAGATTTTAATTTGCCCATATCTAAATAGGACAGCCTCTAACTATTTATCTTCAGCTTTAGTTTTCAAGATTACAAAACATTTAGGAGCCTATTTTATTCCCATTGGGAATTTGCATTCAATACTTCGTAAAGTATCCAAGTCATTTTAATTTTTATTTATTTTTTTATTTTTTAATTTATCTTATTTACTATTACTTTGTGTGTGTACATGTGTGTGTGCGTGTGTGCATGTGTGTGATTTAAGCATACCATTATTTAAGTTTCCCATGTCTCACCTTTCACTCCGGACCTTGAATCATCTTTATTTTGCACCCAGCCAAAGTTTTCAATATTTTTTTTTCAAAATGCAATTCTTTAGATATCAACAGATCAGCTGATCAGTTTTTGCCACAGCATTTAACTAGAGGCCCATAATGGATTCCTTGTTAACAGTGAACACTTTCGTTTTGGTTTTGGTCTTTATATTTTCTTTTCTTCCAGTAGACAGTTTTATGATTCATTTGGAAAAAATACCCAAAGTCATAGAATCAGAGAATCACCAGGGTTGGAAAAGATGTCCAAGATCATCCCGTCCAACTGTCTACAAACCACCTATATTTCTCTACTAAACCACATCCCTTAGCACAACATCTGAATGTTTCTTGAACACCTTCAGGGATGGTGACTCCAGCACCTCTCTGGGCAGCCCATTCCAGTGCCTAACTACCCCTTCAGAAAATAATTTTTCCTGACATCCAGTCTAAATCTCCTCTGGCACAACTTGAGCCCATTCCCTCTAATCCTATTGCTATTTACATGTACAAGATGGCCAACACCCATCTCACCACAGTCTCCTTTCAGGTAGATGTAGAGAGCTTTAAGATCTCCCCTGGAAGTCACAAGATGGAACTATACTCACCTTTCTCCTTCCTGAGAACTGAAGTCAGAATCACAAATGTAAATGAAAGGCAAAAATGTGAATTAAAGTCTCAAAACAAATTTCTTAGAAGAAAGTTTGCAATCAGAACAAAACAAAGAAAAACTCTTATCTTCTCCCATAAAAATATACATGTTTATCTTTTTAAGAGCACATATGCTGTAGTGGTATCACTACATCAAACTGGAATGACCAACATTAACTTTTCTAAACTGTGACCTAATTTAAATTCCTCATTCCTGTAAATACAGTTGTGACTTTGACTTTATTAAAGGGTACGTTATCTGAACCCATTCAGTCATCAAGTGTCACAGATCACTTTCTGTGACTGCCTGTCTTCATTATTTACCACTGTGCCAATCTTTGTGTCATCCTATAAATTTTATCAGCTCTGATTTTATCTTTGGTTTCCAGAAAATTGATAAATATTGAAGTATGTCATGCCTAATGTGAACCCCCTACTGAAACTCTCAGAAGCAGCCCCAGTTGATGAGAGAACACTTTTCACTGTCTACTACAAGCCAAAATGTCAGCCCATTCTGTATCTATTTTATTTCAACTCATCTTGTTGAAAGTGTATTACGTTAAGTAACATTGCTAGGAAGCAAACATTAAAGGAATGCATATAAATAATTTCTATATTTTTTTAGTATTCAGGAAAGTGAAAGGCTAATTGCTCAGATCAAAAAGTACAGAAAGCTTCATGGGCTGTATATTCCTCTGGATCCATCTTGGTCTGAGGAAGCACATGTAGGATAGTCCTCTACCAGTTTTACCAACATCATGAAGCATAACACAGATGACAATATATACCTTCAGCCTGTATAAAATAGAAGAAAGCACTGTTTGAGCTTTCACATTTGACCTAGTCAACTATAGTTAATGGAACATACATTCTTCTCTTCCACAGTAAGATAGCATTTTCAATAATCAAATATTCTCAAATATTATTTATCTAAAAATGTCATAATAAACACAGCTTTTTTTTCAGTTGAAGTACTTCAAATAATTATTTAATAAAAAGGAAAAATTAGGAAAGATTTATTTTTACCTTCTCATGTTTTTGAGGTACTGATGATATAAAAAAATGATGTAAACTGATGATGTAAAAAGTATTACAATTTTATATATAAGCTTATTCCTGAAAAATAATGCAAAATAAATAAATAAATAAAGGCCATCCTAATAATGTTCCCAAATTTCAAGATTTAAGAATTTAGTGTGCACTGATAATTTGGTATTATTTCAGTTTATTTCAATGGACTACTGTACTGATCCAAAATACTATAAAAAGAAAAAAAAATGCTATCTTATAAGGTCACATAACCTTTATAAAAATGATTCTACCTGTTAGATACAATCTGATACACTATACAGCAAGGTTTTGAGGAAATTTTTCCAACAGTGGATTTTATACCCACAAAGTGATTTGGTCTTTATTCAGAATTCTATATTTAATATCCATACTTTTGTGTCTTAGGATTTTTAATGACAAGCAAGAAAGGGCTGAATTTTGTATTGTTCTGAAAAGGACAGATTAATGAAACTGTAAAAGGTTCTACTTGCCTTACTGAAATAATTTGTACAAGCATGGTATTTTATATTTTAGAAAATTAAAGTATATAAAATTTAAACAGCAAATGATGTTTCAATTATCCTCATCTGTATAAATTTGCAAAAACGTAGACATTTATGTAACAAACTGATTGGAAGTATATATTAGCAACAGATTTGTGGAATTATCAACTTGTCTACCTGTGCATGGCAAAATTCTAGACACGTAGAAATTAATCTTTAAAAAATGGGTTGTGAAATTATTTTATTGTAAATTCATTATATTTTTAATTTTATTTAAATTATTAAAGTGATAACTAGGTGCATATGCTATACTTTTTGTGAAGGGTGCTTTGTCTGCAGGGTTTCTGCAGAAGACACATTATGCTTGTGACTATTACAGCTGCTCTGCGGCCTGCACTGCACATGAAATACTCTAAGCAACATCAGTCTTCTCTGTTGTTGCAAAGGGACCCACATCTAGTCCTTTGTGTTTCACTGTCATTCCCTCATCTTTTCAGATTGTCCATTGACTTCCTTCAGGCTATGGATATGGTAGGAAGTGAAGTGTTATTCCCTCTCGTCTCTTCATAGTTTCTGCCTCTTTTGCAATATCCTTTGGTTTAGGGAGAAAGGTCTGGTTTTATGCATGCTCCCCGCTAGTTGAAGGCCCTACCTTCTGATCTTTTCTGTGTAGTTTCTCTTCCTCCTGTCTTGGCTTGTTCCACTTCCCTAGGTGAAGAGCAAAAGTGGAAAAAGCAGCGGTTTCCACTCAGTTGTAAGATAGGATGCACTCTGTACACTGAGCAGAGAGATTTCCAACTGTTACACAGGGCCATCTTTAGAGTTTCAGGTGCCCCAAGCAAGACTAGATAATAGTGCCCTGGATGAGGTCAGAGTTGGTTTAACAGAGGGTTTCAGAACCAAAAATGAAAGCTTCTGTGCCTCTGTTCAGAGGAAAGACAACCATTAGAACTATATCTCAGTGTCACGTTGTTAGGCAGAGATGTTATTAACATCACTGATGCACATGTGTAACAAGCCAGAGGCACAAAAATGCTTCCATGTGGTTAAAATGTAGGCACTTGGGCAATGCCAGTGGACATTTTACATTTAAAGGGACAGAAGTGACTTTCTGTGGTAGACAAATGAGCTCAAAGAATACTTGCCCCTATCAGTGCCCCTTCCACTTTGGTATCCCATGTGGACACTTGTTTAGAGTTCCCCTAAGGCTGACCCTGCAGCTAGAGTGTGTACAGAACAAGATTGCCTACTGTATGAGAAGGAGGAGCAGAGGGTTCAGGCCCCTAATCAGCAATGACATTTCTGTTTCCTGACACTGCAGAACGAGGAACGAGGGGTCACTCAACATAGGAAACTCAAATGCAAACCTGCCAATTAAGGGAAACTTATAGTTAGAAGGAATGTCACAAGAAAGGAGACACAAACATGTAGAAAGAACAAAGACATTTTTAAAGATGAGTAGAGAAAATAATCAGGAACTGCTACTCTAGGGAAGAGAAGGTTTTTAAAAAATAAAGTATATCAGCGCACACTGCACAAATAGTTTTAAAATGTATCACATGCTTTAGGAAAGTTAGGAAATGAAGCTGGTGAAGACTGGGTTAAATAAAATAGAGACCACAGATGATAAGGTACATGCAAAACTTGATAATAGATAATAGATGATGGAGCATTAAGGATTTAAAACTGCTGAGAACTCACTTTCCAGTGTTATCTCTATGGCTAGAGCAAAAATATAAGATGAGCTTTAAATAACCATAAAATGAATTAAAACTGATTTTTTTTAAATTTTTTTTTTAGAATGATACATAGGCATATTTGAACTTACACTTGAAGAATCTAAAAAGGGGGATGGGATGGGGAGGGATGAAGGGGGTTTTATTTGTTTCTTTAGTTTTATACGTATTTATTTATTTTAAGTTGACACTCTCGCCTTCCCCCTTTCCTTAACTGTTCCAACCTAATGATTAATGTCTTTTCTTATTGTTGATATAATCAAAACGAGAAGAAACATTTGGTCAATTCAGTTATCCAAACAAATCTTAGTGCACAACAATGGATGTGGACTATGTGAAATACACAGAGACTAGACAGTAGTAGAAACTCTCTAGCTGTAGAAATAATAACAAATATGGATTCTGTATGCCATAAAAGTTCACCCCATTTGCAACAATATTTGAATTTTACTAACATTATTTTCAATTTTAAAAAGTATTTTTAAGAAGACAATTTATACTGGCTTCAACTGAAAATACAATTTAGATTTCCAGTGTTTTAATTTTAAAATTCAATATATACTTGAAAATCTTGATGGAATTTACTTCAAATAGGGAATGTGGATTCCTAGTAATGTGAAATACAGTTTTGATAGTTTCTGATGTTTCAGTTTGTAATGATCTTCTGTATTCTGTCTCAAAGCCATTACAATTATAATATTAGCCAAGCACAAACACATGATGGAACACAGTAGTATATTATTATAGTCTCCTCATTCGCAGTGGGAATACTGCATGAATAAGGCCTGATACCACTGCCAGCAAAAGATCCAACACTCTAGACTGAGGAATTATCCCCATATTAGAATACTTCTTTCAGAAATTAAGTGAGGAAAAAAAAAATGTACATCAAAAATAGATATTGTTATCAGTTCCTTTAATTTTTTACAGCTGTGCACAATGCCACTGGACTTATGGAGAATATTTTGGGGCTGTTTTAAGACATGCTAAAGCAATTAAACTCTTACAGCTTTTCTCCTCTAGGTGACCCAGCGATAAGCAAACAGAATATATGTCAGCAGGATGTGTGATACCTGTATCAAGTGTATGAGCTTCTTGACTCTTTGTCTGAGCTCAAGTACATAATTCAGCTTAATAATTCATACATTCTATTTAACAATGACTGCTGTTATCTCAAGACGATAATGTTGCTCTCCTACTGTCCAATCAGTATAAATTTTTCGTATTAGAGGAAGTATAGATGCCTCAGTTAAGCAACATGCTACCAAAAAAAAAAAATCAAGAAGATATTTCTCCTCCCCTGTTCAGATGCTACACTGCTGTCTCTAATCTTGTACTGTAAATAAGTCAGGGGAAATCATGCAGAAGAACTCCTGCCTCCTGACCTCACAGCAGCAGACCTTCTGAGAAATCATTGCCTCTTCTTTCTAAGCTATATATGCATAACGGTATTAAAAAAGCTGAAGATTTAACTAAATATCATTTTCTTAAAACTTTAATGTATTACTAATGAGATAAACAAGGTGTTCAGATTTGTACTGACATGAATTTATGTTCCATAATTTTCTGCTAATTTTCATAGACTTTTATAATTATGACTGAGTACAACTTTGTCACCTTATTATGTTCCAGACAACAACTACAGCAAATCCTTTGTTTTTACATTTAACGTGAACAACTCCATAAAAATGTTAAAACATATTGTGACTCCTAATGCAGAACCCCAAACCTGAAGTGTACTTACTGACATTACAATTAATTTACCCTTTTCATAAATTATCTTGTAGATGTTGCTTTACCAAATATTAGCTAGAACAAAGTAAAATGGAAGAATTAATGTCTCCAATATAAACAAATACACAAAGCATCTGTTTGCATCCCTATAGAGATATTTATGTAATGCTTGAAGAGAGTAAAAGTGATCAAACAGTCTCAGTTTAAGTTATACAACTAGGAGAGCATTAATTTCTTAGAAAGGTTAGTAAGGAAAATATAAGTTAAATTAAAATGAAGTCACTCAAAGAAAATAAATTTTAAAGTGTTCTGTTTCTTCAATCGTTCATTAACCAAAACAATTTGCACCTCTAGGGCACTTTTCATGCAAATGCAAGCCTCAAAGAGCCAAGTCTTTAATTGCACATCAGCACTGGAGAAGTATACAGGAAATGAATATGGTAAGCCTTGTAAACTAGCAGAAACCTAGTCGCTGGCAAAGCAGTAATGCGTTGGAGAATTATTATTATCAATAAAAACAAACTTTCAATCACTGACTTGGGCATTTGAAAAAACAAAACAAAACAAACAAACCGAGAACACAATTAATCAAACACATAAATACATGTTGTTGTTCTTCTCTTCTCCAGTCTTAACTCCTCCTATACTGATCAAGGGTTACACACATTTCATGGACACCCCTCTGGTGGGGAGACAAGATCATAAGAAAAGCTTGAGGCGGATGCAGCCCCATGACTGTCCCTGCTCCATCATGGGCTGCTCAGTCACATTTTATCAGGGGTGTTCCCCTGGCCTGCACCCACCATCATGGCTGCCGATTTTGTAAATGCATGTGCCAAAGGGCCCTATGGCTCCCACTGCCCAGCCCACCTGCCTGGGCTGTGAGCAGCACAGGGCAGCGCTTCCCCTTTCTGCACGGCTGTTCCTGCAGCCTCCCACTGCCCAGGCCCTGTAACAAGACAGCCTTTCTGAAAATGTGCAGCACGAGGAGCACTTCCCATTTCCACTCTGTGTAGGGGCAGCAGTAGTAGTAGGCAGTGAGATATAACTGTTTCCAGCAACACTCTAGTTACTAATTATCCATATACTGCACAGAATTTGCCTGAACTTCATGCTTTAACAAGGAAATTCCAAACATGAATCCTCATTATTTTTACAGGAAATTTTAAACAAAACATGAAATGGATCTTGCTGCCTCTCTGCTCTCAGGAGTAGTGCTGTTGACATCTATGGTGCCATGTTAGGATTATATTATGCTTTATAATGAATCTGGAGTGTATTTTATATTGATCTCTATAATCTTTTTGGCTTACATAAGCAAGGATTTCATCTCTCATTTACAAGCAACCAAAAGCCAGAAAACCATGTATCATTTTTATCAAGCAGTTTTATTTACACATGCAGTTATTATTGATAAATGTATTTACAGAACTGGGAATAGACTAGAAAGCGTAAGTTTCCAAGGAAAAAGAGTGCATCTGGTGCGTGCATATAGGTTTGCATTTAGAGTTAAATGTCTATTATACATTTTCACTTTCAGTTCATTCATATGCATATGAAAATCTTTTCCCATATTTCATAATAAATATATATTGATTCATATTTCTATATGGAAGTCATTCATACTTGTGTATGTAATCACGATATCATGTAACAGTGGACTATATTCAAGCAACTGTGTACTTCCAGACATTTCTGTTATTGAAGTTTTCCCAGTGTTTGACTACTTCTAGATTTATATATAAAACTATTATTTATATATTTATATTTATCCCATAGCTAGCTAGCATGGCTAGATTTTCCACACTGTACCTTACTACAACTCAACTTCAACGCTCTGTGAGAATATTGGTGTAGGCTGACTATCTTGTTTTGTGTGGTTTTTTTGGGGGGGTCTGGAGGTGGGAGAATGGACTAGATGGGATCTCCTATGAAGACTTTTAGGATTAATTCCAGCCTTGCACTGTCTTACCCAAAGAAGTTGAGATGCCACTAAGAAGAGAGACTTCAAGGTGTCAGATCTTCTTGTAGGAAGAAAACAAGTTATCACGCATCCTGTTTTCTCAGTCCTCCTTTCAGGTATTGAGATGAATGTGTTACTTCCAGTCACCTCAAAAACAACACATTAAATTTTCTATACATCCCTGAGGTGCAAATCTGAAAATTTAAATGAATAAGGTCAACCTTCTAGGACTTAAGTAGAACGGAAAAGATCACAGTCATCAGGTTTTTTTAATTGTTTAGCTTTTTAGAAAGCAAATTGAATGATGTGTAAGTCTTGAGTTCCATCCTCAAAGAAATAAAAAGTAAATAAGAATTCCAAACAATGGAATAAAAAAAAAAAAATACTTTTGTAGGAGATAAGAGAAGGTGATGAGTATGGTTTTAGTTTGTCTTTTTCCGATCTAATTTGATAATTATTTAGAATGAACTATATGTAGTAAATTTTGCCAGTTTAGTAGCAGGACCAATGTGGGAATAGTATGGTAATTAGTTGTTCTAGTAATTTGAACAGTGTCGGTGCAGAAAAGAGAAAAAAAAAAAAAGAATCTCTTGTATTTTAACCTGACAGGCTGTTCAGCATTATGGAGCATGTCACCCATTCTCAGCAATTTTCCTGATGATATGAATCTGTGAGGAATGGTTGACACACCAGAAGGCTGTGCTGCCATTCAGTGAGATCTGGACAAGCTGGAGAGTTGTGCAGTGAAGAAGCAGATGAGATTTAACAAGATCAGATGTAGAGTCTTGCACCTAGTGAGGAATAACCACATACACCAGTACAGATTGGGCATGACCTGCTAGAGAGGAGCTCTACAAAGAGGGACCTGGGTGTCCTTGTGGATTACAGGTTGGCCACAAGACAGCAGTGTGCCCTGGTGGCCAAGATGGCCAGTGGCATCCTGGGGCATTAAAAAAAGCGTGGGCAGCATGTCAAGGGAGGTGCTCCTCCCCCTCTACTTTGCCCTGGTCAGGCCTCACCTGGAGCATTGTGTCCAGTTCTGGGCTCCCTGGTAGAAAAAAGATAGGGGTTCCTGGGAAGAGTCCAGCAGAGGGCCACAAAGATTATAAAGGGTCTGCAGCACCACTCATATGAGGAAAGGCCGCATGATCTGGGTCTGTTTAGCTTTGAGGAAGAAGACTGAGAGGGGATTTGACAAATATCTATAAACATCTAAGGTGTGGGAGGCAAAGGGACGAAGCCAGACTCTTTTCAGTGGTGTGCAGCAACAGGACAAGGGGAAATGACCACAAACTGAAACACAGGACGTTTTGCACAAATGTGTGTAAGAACTTCTTCACGGTAAGGGTGATGGAGTGTTGGAACAGGCTGCCCAGAAAAGTTGTTCAGTCTCCTCTGGAGGCATTCAAGACTGCCTGGATGCCTACCTGTGCAACCGGGTCTGGGGAGCCTGCTTTGGCGGGGAGGTTGGACTTGATTTTCTCAAAAGTTTTCAGAACTACTGTTTTAAATTGGTACCTCAAAAGCAGAAAGTTCCTAGAGTCTTCTTGCCTGGAGAATGGCCTGATGGTTTTCCTTTCTATTCCTTTCCTTCTTACCTGTTTTCTTGCAGATATTCATTTTATTGTATCAGTTCAGATGTAATTTCTTTCAGAATTTATCCCACACATTCAGAATCATCTTATGGAGACAATGAATTTGATCTACTTAGTCTCAGAAGATCATCTAACTAACTACTTCTTGTCCACTTTGTCCAGTATGTAAGAATGTATGGATTCACTGTGTTTATCTTTGGCCAGCTCTCGAGGAACTCTTTTTTGTTATACAGACATCCATAAAGTATAGTGACTAGCATAAATCACAAGTTAGCTTTTGCTAAATCTATACCGCAAATGAATGAAAATAAACAAAAGAGGACATTTCAATTTTGCTATATATAGAAATAACAAACCAAGGACAAAAACAGTGTTGTATTACTGTCTTTCTATATACAATCATCTAGTTCATGTTTAGTCAACATATACATTTGCTTTTCTGGAGGTTCTAGTGTGAGACAGATTTACAGATCTTTTTCTTTTTTTCCAACTTATTTTTCATATCTCATTACACTTAATGAGATTGGAAACCTGCATTTGAGTCTAGGAGCTATGAAACTGGCTCAGCATATTGCACGCAAGGCAAATAACTGGAAATCAAGTGGTGAGAGCAGGAGACACATTAATTATTCATAGAACTAAATGTATTGAAAAGCCCACATTACAGCTCACAGAGGAACATCTCTGAGTTCAGAAAGGGGAGGAGTAACAGCCTTCAAATCCAGTTAAAGTGCACCTGACACACAAGAGCATGGTTCTCAAAGTGACCATGAGAATTTTCAATAAATCTAAGGTTTTCAAGAAGTTTCTAGTTCCTAAATCAAAATGGAAATCAGTGGGAAAAGAATATTTCCCACTTTCAAATCGTGGCTCAAACAAGTGGAAAAATCTTACTTACATTTTGAATTTCTATCTACCAACATATGTTGAGAATTTTATGACATTTACTTTTGCATCTAGATGTGTTGTGACTGAAGTCTTCTTGTAGCATAATGAAATCAAAGTTTACCGGGGAAAGTGCTAGTGTATTTACCATGAATGTAACAAATTTATTTATCACTATCTGTAGTGAAACAGATGAGCATACATGTAGATATGTTAATTTTCATCTCTGTTTTCTTTCTGTATTAGGTAAGTATTCATCCATAAAACTCAATCCTTTTTTTTTTTTTTTTTTCCTTTTTCTTTCTTTTTTTTTTTATTTTTCTCTCTTCACTTCACTGAAGAGCTTCCAAATGGTGTAAAATCGATTAAAGACTTCTGAGGTAGCTCTTTAATAAACTAGAGAAATAGACAAGAAGTCTGTGGACCACACAGTACTCTAAATTTAAAACAAAAAATTCAATAAAATTCAATAAGTTTAAGTGGAGGAATGTTGCATATAATCATTACTGATATTTAAGTTTTTCCTGCTAATTTTTTTTTTTAAATGAGAGATATTACAAGACTTTATGTGTGGCTGCATGATTAAGTGTTACTACCTATTCTCTTCTTAAAGAAAATAAATATTACAAATAAATATTATTATAAATTATTGTTATAGAAATTATTATAAATATTATATACAAATAAATATTACATTGTTTGTATCAGTTTATTCTACAAGATATTATTAGTAACTATGGCTTGTAGAGATGACGTTGCTGCATGGGTAAGCAAAGCCTTTTCAATATGTATTAACACAAATATGTAATGGAATTTTAAAGTTAGTGATACTTCATATGGATTCACTGAACATTACTAGTCTTACTGGGATTTAAAACTTCAGCATCATCTTGCTTTTTTTCTGAATGCTACAGTTTAACCAGACAGGCAACTGAGTACCACAGTGCCATCTGCTCACTCTGTCTAGGTGAGTTGGGGGAGATAACTGGAAAAGGAAAAAAAAAATACAAGAACTCGTGGATATGATAAATGACAGTTTAAAAAAAGAAAAAGAAAAAGAAAAAAAAGAAAAAGAAA
>JAPSGF010000011.1:3986395-4079445 GCA_035772895.1 Perdix hodgsoniae
AAAAAGAAAAAGAAAAAGAAAAAGAAAAAGAAAAAGAAAAAGAAAAAAGCAAGGGAAGCACAATGTACAATGTTTCTCTCAGTTTGCAATTCAGTCTTTGACTCAAATAGTATCTGTACTGTGTCAATCTGATGTACAATAAACTTTACATGGTAATATTATGAAGCAGTGTTAGCACATATGTTAATATTTCAAAACAATTTTAAATATTACATTAGTCACTAACAATGGAAAGTGCATTCTTTTTCTTTTGCAGAAATTATTTTTTTTTTCCATGATTATGATACTTTTTTATATGTACTCTACAGCTATGTATTGTTGCCTTTGTCACAGTTCTGAGTAGCAGTATTTGTGTAAATATAACTACTCAGAGCCTTACAAATATTCACATTTTGCTTTGATTAAGAGAGGTAATGGTAATTTTCTTCATCAACAAATGGATAAAAATAAAAAGCAGTTTATTAAAGCAGTGGAGGCAAAGTTCCATGTGTACTCAGTGCATAGTATATCAGGAATATATCTGTCTTAAGTCATGTCTTGAATTTGTGAACAAAACTTGTCAGTGTCAACTCTATTACACACAAGCTCTTCCTTTTTATTGCTAATCCTGTTTCTTTTCCTTTTTCTTCAGGTGTCATATTTCATTTATCTGTTTCAAGAAAAAAAATTATGCAAGGCATTACATGTAGTGTTATATTAAAATTCAAGTATATGTAAGCATATAAGCATATATATAAAGATCATTTATAGCCTTTTTGATCCTATTTACTTTTTTTTTTTTTTACTTGAAAAATACACTCAGATTTCTTCAATAATATAGAATTTACAATTCTAATATGTTTAATCCAAGGTCAATTAAAACTTACTGTAATTGAATAAAAAAATTATTTATATGATTGAGAAAGAACTTAAAATTAAAGAAGGGAAAACTTTAGTGCCCTCGTGTTAATGAGTGTGCACATTACAACCTTTATGGGAGAGAACCTACAATTCTGTTCTGTAATGTTCTTTGTAGTAATGAGAATAAGGTCTTGTAAATTCTGGTGCTGGAAAAATGAAGGAGGTAGGTTCTGACATAAGGAAATGATGATTAATACACTCTTTTGTATTTACATTTCACATTCAATTTGATCAGTATTAGCATTTGATTAAAATATTTATGATACTTGTTCTGGATAAATTGCATTAATACATTTATTATTTAAGGGAGAATAATGTACCTCATTGTAGATAATATTTTTATTTGTGCTATTACATTGAATTCCAGCTTTAAACAAGTGGAAAAAAGCCTATACATTGTTGTTTAGAAAATGTAACAATGTTATAATTTTAAATATTTTTTAATTTAGAATAGGGCACTCAAAAATAGAAAAAATAAAATTTGCAAGAAAAATTAATGTAGATATACCCTGCAGACATCACCATAGTGTAGTCTGTGACTGATAAGCCACTGTATTGGCAACCATATTAACTCTCCATTGGATTATACAGTATTTCAAGGGTTTCATATATCCTGGATTATTCTTTGCAAATATGTGTTGTTGTTTTTTTAATATTATATTGTTTCATTAACAGTATTTAAATATTGCTCTGATAATTCATGAAGGTAGGGACTCACTAGAAATATATGAGGGTTTTGAATGGAAACATTTATTTGATACTTGAAATAGATTTATGATATTGCAGTCATAGTTTGCTTAAGAACTATCAGTATAAATATGGAAAGAAGACTCAAACTCTAGTTAATGAACTGAAGTTTATCTAAATGAAAGTTACATACCTCAATTATATAACAATGCCTATGGTCAGGTAAATTTTCACAATTCTCTTCTTTTAAAATACTATTTTATCCCTCAGAAGTTATCAAATAAAGAGTGTATGAAATAATTTTGCACTGAAAACTGATCCGAATGCACAAGAGGAGTGAATGTAGTTTGAGATAAGCAACTGTAGAAAGAGACTTGAAGGAAATAAGAAAGCTATCAGAAATAAAATTTTGTTTTAAGACCAAGTACAGGAAAAATTCTACTTGAATATCTGGAATTTAGAAGAGATGAAATAAGATCAGAGAGTTACTCTTGAAGTGGCTGGAGACTGGGAAACATATTTTTTCACAATACAGACAGGAAAGAAAAAAAACCCCTCAAGTCTGCCAAAAGTAGCAAAACCTAGCATCAAATGACAGTTCAGTGAAAAGCAGATTCTAAGATTTATGTGACTGGAGCATTTTGCAGTTGCTCATGGTAGTGTAATCAGTAAAAAGATCAAAATTCGTAAGGAAAAAAAAAAAAAGGAAAGGAATGTCATACAATAATGACAGAAGATGTTGCTATGAATTTACTTGGAGTTATTTAAAACAAAGACTGGAGAAAGTTTATGAACTGTCAAAGTATCTGGGAGTGGTGAAAACAGAACTCATAAAGGAATCATTCAGCAGCGATACTGGAGAGCAAAAAAAATGGACAGTGAATAAAGATACTGAAAAGAAAGAGCATACTATGGTTCTGCCAAAATTTAACAGCTCTTTAATTGTTCGAATAGGAATAAGTCAATATAAACACGATAGTTTGTATTTTAAATGAAATAAAGGAGCTATATAGAAGCATAGAACATTACCCAGAACAATGAGATTTTTCACATCTTGGCTGCAAACAGTGTAAATACGGTGGAAAAAGTGAATGCATGACCAAAAAAAAAAAAAAATCTGTCACCAAGAAGTAAAGATAAGAATATAGATTTCAACATTACATAAAAGTGAAGATTAAAATCAAAGATAATATACTTAGAAAAACAGGCCATTAGGAAAAGTGAAAGAAAACTTTAAACAGAACAAGAAAAATTGTGAGAGGATACGTTTGAGATGTTTGTTTTCATAGTCGGTATAGAGAGTAAATGAGACATTTATATTGATACAAGAAAGTGAGAAAAGAGAAATTTTAATATATCATATATCCATCCATTAAGAATATAACAAGACCTGGCATGGACTGGAATGTTGAAAAATGATATTGCATAATGTCTTCTATAAAGAAATACAGATTGTTGTGGACTTTTTCTATAGGAGTAGGAATGGGTTTAAAATAGAAACTGAAGCAAGAACAAAAATAAGCATCTTCCTAGAAGACAATGGCTATTAAGATAAATAATTTTTAAATGTCATTCTGACATTTCCTACAAACTTTTATAATTCTTTTGATACTGAGAAATGTTTTCTAGAGCTTATGCCAACTTATTCTTACTGCTTACTAAAGCTTTCAGTAGTTTTTGTCCATTCTGTTTCTCTATAGTTTTTATATAACAGTCTTCATACGTTTCCCATTGCATGAACATTGCAGTTGGTTCTATGAAGATTTGTACTGACCTCATTGTGTCATCAGCCTGACATTATAATCTCATCTCCACAGAAACACTGAAACACTTTTCATCATAATTTGATATTGTAAATGTGGTGACCATAGATAGTAATAAAAATTCCTTACAATTGCATTTTGACATCATAATGCAATCTCCATAATCTTCATTTGACATTGTGATGAGATTGTGGCAATGCTAACTTTGTATGAATGAAGCTGGTACTATGAAATAAAAAACTTAAAGTACAGTTTTATGCATGATGAACAAATGATCATAAATATCTATATGTAGTCACAGTTACATTTTTATTAAAAATTAGAACAGATTGTCTATCCATCTGAGGAATTAAGATCTGGAACAGGCCTTTTATTGAGGAAATGAATAGACTAATCACTTTTCAGATGAAGATTTTTCAGTTCACGCAAGAGAACATACAGTTTGTGCTGTTTGCTTGCTTGGAATCTGTGACTGGAAAGACCCTTCCGGTTTTTATCTTCTGAGACATGTACTTCTTTGAGTAGTATAGTAATAGGAGTTAAAATTAACAAGTTTATAATGTAATAATGCTTATAACTTTTCTACCTAGAAAGCAATGAATTTTTAATTTTTAAAACTCCATTGAAAATATCATATTTTGTACAACATAGATATCATTTACAAAATTCATGTCCCTTGGAATAAAAAGTCAGGTGCAGGTCCAACTGATTCTTTAACTTCAGTTTTAGGGTTGATAAGCATAGTGACAGACTGCTTTAAACAGTGACTCTGATGTTTTAAATTAGTCAACAGTCTAACGTGAATCAGAGTGATATTTTTGAAAAGACAAAGCATTGTTGTTTTTGATGGAATCTGAAATGATGACCCTTTGGAAAAATAAGCTTATCTTATTATTAGACCCTTGAGATGCTTACATCACTTGTAACCTTTAGTTAAAGCGTTCTTGTAAGTATACTTCTAATATACAGATTCTTCTTTAATAAAGGCAACAACAAATATTTAAAAATAAATAAAAGCTACTCTCCAAGATTATAACCATGGTGCTAGACAGACTGAGACCACGGAGTTCTGATCTTCTCAGTTTTTGAACAAAATTGTACCTCTTTGCTACAGTGTTTACTGGTGGAACTGGAATAAGATATACATATCAGTAATTTATCTTTAACAACCAGCCTCTTTTGGGGGGGGGGGGGGACATGCACTTCATTTCTCCAACTTTCTTGAAGATCCAAGTGATTGGATCCTCTCCTTTTCTCTTAGGAGTGAATAGATAATATGTCAAGTGATGTAAAGCTACAGTCAGACAAGTAAATCATGTTTTTAGAACTATAAAGTTAGAAAGCCTAGATCAAGCTCTATAAAGAAGTCCCTTTGATTGTAGTTGGAATACAGTTTAGAATGGCAAAAGCTGTTTGACTTGGTTGCAGAAGAACACAAAACACCTGGGTCACTTTATTTGAGAACATTTCCATGGATTATTAAAAAATAAGTACAAATAAGAAACACTATGTATCAATAGCCATGACTGTAGCCTTTTATTTGTTAAAACACATAAAGTGTTTGCTGTTTTTTTTTGTTTGGTTGGTTGGTTGCTTGTTGTTGTTGTTGTTGTTTGTTTGGCAGTTTAACTTTCTATCTGTACAAAAAATTTTTTCAGTCCCCTTCTGTGCTTTGTAAGTATATTATAGGTAATAAGGCTTCAAATATCATAGTTACAATGGATATGAAGACACCTGATTGCACTTACGTGAACTGAAAATCATCTTTCTCATTAGAATAATCTTTATTTATCTTTGCAAGGTAAACATAATAAATGTATGTTTACATAAGTATAAATAAATACAAATATATATATATAAATGACATATTTAAAACATAATAAATATAAAAGGTTTAGAAATTTTGAAAAGTTAATTGGAAGAGTATAAATGCACTAATAGTATTAAAATGCATTACATGCACTAAGTGCATTTTAAAGATATTTTGAGGGCATAATTTTTTTTCAATGAATCATATTTCTATTGAAAAATAAATAATAAAATGTTGATATTTTTATCAAAAAATTTTACACTCAATTTTCAGAGGAAGTAAAACTTTCTGTGAATAGACTCTTTCTGTAGCTAAGCAAATCTCTTTTCCTAAATGACATGGGAATTATTTTGTTGTCACATTTCTCTGAAGTGATTGTGTGCTTTATTTCATTTTATTGTAAAGTGAAGTATACTGATATTCAAAGTAGAAAGTAAAAATGAGTGTAAAGGATCTCTGAGTTAACATTAGTTGTAGAGAGAGAATGTTAGAGTCTGTAGGCTTCCTGTTTCTAATTATTCAGATGAAGTTCAGAAAATTGACTGACATACCAGCAGGTAGAATTTTTTTTTCTTTTATATTTTTTTCATAAACAACGAACATTGCAACACAATATAGAATTGTTCAAGAATATTGCAAGAACACATTCTTGCACGAGAAAATGTTAAATTTCCCTTCAAAAAATAAGTTATGTTGCCTATATTGGAAAATAAATTTAATTGGAAATATAAGATTACTGATGCATTTCTGATATAAGCTGCAGTTACTCAAAATACAGAAACAAACAGCTGATATGTTGAACTCAACTTTTATAATTTTGAATTGATTATTAACCTTTCGTCTCTCTATATATTTTTTTAATTGGAATAATGCAGTGATGATAAAATTTTGAGTTTAACTCTGACAGGCAGCTAAGTACCAGACTGCTGCTCACCAGTTACTCTCCCAATGTAAAAGGAGAGAGAGAATTGGAAAAGTAAATGTGTGAGAACTTGTTTACTAGTTAACACAAAAACTGTGCATGCAAGCAAAGAAAATCAAGATATTCATTCACTATTTCCCCTATGTAGGCAGATGTTCACGTAATTCTGGGAAAGCCAGGGTCAATAGCACTTAACTATTTATTGGAAGGAGAAGCTCCATCACTCCAAACATCCTTCCCTTTCCTTCTTCTTTACCACAGCTTTTACTGTCCAGCATGATGCTATATGATGCCATATCCCTTTGACCAGATTGAGTGAGCTGTGCTGGTTCTGTTCCCTCCCTCCTTTTTTTGCTCCCCTACCTCCTCACTGGCAGGGTAGTGTGAGAATCTGATATGTTTTTGGCTCTGTGCAGCACTGCTCAACAACTTCAGTGTGTTATCACCACTGTTTTCACCAGAACTCCAAAACACAGCCTTATATGAAACTCTATAAGTAAATGAATGAATAAATAATAAAAAACTAACTCTATCTTAATCAAAACAGTGATAGTAAATGTTTAACCTCTTTGAAGAAATATGAACCGATCAAAACCGTGCTACTAGCAATGGAGTGAATGCTTGAACAAATCCTGTAAAAATACGGTGTACCTGTTGTCATTAATGAGTAGTAAAGAATTTGAATTCTCAATATGAGAAGCAAAGTTGTCTTCTAAAGATGAGATACATTTTTTTGGAAGAAAAATTTTAGGCCTTAGGATATTACATGAGTATGCCTAATTTTTACAGGTGAAGTGTACAATTTGTCCACCACAATCATAGCAACTGGTTTGATGAGTTCTCTCAAGAGTGGTTGGTGCTTTCCCCTTATCCCTTCACTGATGCACAGCTACTTTCCTTGTGGTCTGACAGTTAGTCTGCCAAAAAGGAAACATTTTTAAGTTGCCATTAATTCCAAAATGCTTATCTTCATTGGACAGAGATTCTTTCTGAGGCCAGTTTGGTAAAGGGATTGAAATGTGCTGGTCTGAACATTTCTAACTCTGGAGTCCCCATCACACTAATACCGTGTTGAATCCCTCTCATTATCCCTTCATCAAGATTAATATTTAACAAAATATAATATTTAACAAAAAATATTTAACAAAAGTACGACTAGTCATATATTCTTTCTGCCACTTCCACCTACATTGCAGGACTTACAGATAAGATGGAGAAGTGGTTAGACCTGATCAAAGCAGAGGGGTGAATATTTATAGGCAAGTTTGATTTCTGCTCTGGAGAATTATTCCTTCTCTCATTATGTAGTGTGATGATGTTCTTTCACTAGACCACATAAGACTCCAGCAGTAAAAGATGAACTTGACATCTTATTTTGTTTTGAAATAATCTTGTGGGTTATCTAGAAAATATCCTATGAGGTTTCTTTTCATAATGTCTGGACAGTAATGCTGTTGCAAGTTTATAATGCTGCTATGTTAAGAGCATTTTTTGTTTGTTTTCTTTTGAATATCTTTCATTTTATGTATAATTTGTTATTTAATACTCTGGAATTATTTTAAGAGATTGGGAATCAGTTTATGTATATGATGAAAAAAATATTTATGCCTGTCAGAATTCATATACAATAAACATATTCTTTACAAATCTCAATTTTCTGACTTTAGGATAATACTTTAATTACTAAAACTGCTTAAGATTTACTTCAGTGCTCATACTGCCTTAATTCAGTACACAAGTAGGGCAATTGATGTGAATCCCAACATCTGGCAATCAGAGTGCTTTAATGAGTTACTTTTTAAAGAAATGTCTATCTGCCGGAGGGGTCTATAATGCAATTAGACACATTAGCACTTTCTCAGACATTTGGGGCTATTTTTTAAGAGAAATTGTGATTGGTGCAAGCTGTAAAATGTTTGCACTTTTGAAAGATGAAAAGTTGTTATATATTTGCATTTCAGCTTTATAAGGAGAGTTTTGTTAGAATGGTGTCATGTAGTACATTTGGTGCGGTTTCTGAGTATCTGTTTGCAATATGTAAGTAGACTTAAATGCTTAGCCATCTACAATAATTTAAAGAGTTATGGTATCCTTTTGCCAAAAGTTTATTTTCAGTGACAACCTCAGGAAAGAACTTGTGATTAATGATAAAAACAGTTTTGAGTATATATACTACTAATGAATTGTTTAAAATTAAAATCATTTATTCAAATTTAAATAAATTTTTGAGAACCATGGAAACATCTTCAGAGTGTTTTTTGTGTCCAGTAAAAAAAAATTTGAAGGGAATCAATTACTTTGATTTTAAAAGTTCTTTTCTTGTTGCTGTTGAATGCTATCTGAGACATATTTTATTGGATATTATTTCAATACCATAGTTAAAATACGTAAGTAGAATTTTCAAACTTTTAATTAAACATATTTAAACAGAGCAATAATTTAGTAATTTCAGATTTGTTTACACATCTCATGTCTCCTGAATATTTAGTAATAGAATCGAAAAGTAATCCTCTTGTTTCACCAGAAATTAATGGTGAAAATTCTGCACTCTTGCTGTGGCTGTTGTGAATATCTACT
The DNA here is from genome assembly GCA_035772895.1 of Perdix hodgsoniae. Taxonomy (NCBI): domain Eukaryota; kingdom Metazoa; phylum Chordata; class Aves; order Galliformes; family Phasianidae; genus Perdix; species Perdix hodgsoniae. The sequence goes on from JAPSGF010000011.1 coordinate 3,995,055, forward strand.
GAGAAAGTTGGTTTTACTGATCAGGAGCAAAGTGCTTACAAGAGTTGCCTCACACATACACATCTATACATTAGTCTATGCATTATTTGAATATGGTAATGTTATATTTATATATGTGGTCATATAAGCATAAATAAAGCTTTGTTAAACTAAAGAAAAAAATAGGCTCACAAACTGTGTTGACTATTTGCATAATATGACAATGTATAGAAACCTAACTGCAAGTATTCTGTTGATAGAATACAGAAGTTACATAATTTAAAATTATGTTACTGCAGAGTTTATCACAGCATTTTAAAGTATTCTAAAATAAATTAAGCTGTATGAATAACGAAACTGGAGATTTGATTGCAACTATTTGTTTTATTATTCTGATGATTTTTTTTTTTTCCTTTGCAGTTGAGCTTCTGAAGTGTTAGAATAGGTTCTAATTGAATCACTGAACTTCATATGCTTTTTGCCACTAACCTATGAATATGATTTCTGCTGATTTAAGAATCTGATGTCAGGACAGTAAGTACGCAATTACCTTTAGTTTAAGTGATAGCAACATGCTGTAAATAAGATTCTTAATTGTGTTTGCAAGATTAAAATTCAGTCCCATTGTTTTTTTCACTTATTTCTTTGGTGGCTTTGTGGTATATTCACATTGCTACCTCTAAATGAATGTCAACTTGTTTTACCTCGACTGCAGCCAATCGATACTTCATTAGGCTGAATTGTCTTGTGCCCATGCAACCTTGAAGCTGTGGCTTAATTACCACCCATATTATGCAGTGGCTTGGAGAGCTGTGCTCAGCTGTGTCAGTTTTGAACAAAAGCCATGCTGTTGCCTGCATTTAGGAAAAATGGACTTTTGAATTAAAGAACTATAGCATTTTCTAAGTTAACATTTAATGATGATAACCTCTTTTATTATGTGTATGTCAGTTTTCAGTAAGTTTACATTTGAATAGATCTCTACATATTGCAAAACTTTAAAAGACAAGTACCTTTGCTTTTCATGTTCAACCCATCGTTGATTTAAGATAATTTTAAATTAATGGCAAAGTAACATTCATCTGAAAGAGAAGACAGGAGAAAGTGCAGTCAAATGGCAATCATGACAAATGACATCTCTTGTCTGAGAGTCATTTTTCCTCACTAGACTGATTTGTCATCCCTACTTTTGACATTTTTCATCCTGCTATGAAATCACATTGACAGAATAAGATATTTCTACACTTTACACTGGATTACAGAAGATGGTTCTCAGCCTTCATTTATTTCTTTGTATTACGTTTAAAGGATTGTAAAATTTGTAAGTAACTAAATTGTGATGATAAATTTCATTTGCTTTGTAAAATACAAAGTTCACACTGCCCTAAGATCATAGAGTAAATGTTGCTGTTTCGTTTGAGTTAGGCCATTATACAACTTAGAGAAAGACAAACTTGTCTTGAAACTTGAAGAAAATTTTCTGCTTGGGAGTCTTGTCTTATGTTGAGAGTTATCAAAACCAGTTGTAACAATGAGTAGAAACTACATCACTTTAATATGTTATACTGATTGCCTTGGTGAGGTCTAAAATCTGCAGACACTACTTACAATGTTTTATTTCGGAACCACAAAACAACATAAGGCTCATTAATTCCAGGATATATTAGTTTCCTACATATAATAGAAAGTATACAAAGGTCCTTAATATTTTCTCTCAGGTTGCTAACAAGGATAGATTCAAATGAAGTCCAGAAATGTTGTTTTCAGTCATCTCAAATACAATGGGAAAAGTAGTAATTTGTACTACTGGTTCAGTTGTTTCAGAATTGTTCAGTTGAAAGGGACTGCCTGACATCTTTAAGGCTAACCAAACGTTAAATAAAATTATTGAAGACATTGTCCAAATGCATCTTGAACACTGACAGCTGTGGGGAACCAACTACTTCTCTAGGAAGTCTGTTGCAGTGTTTGACCATGTTCACAGTAAATAAAATCTTCCTAATGTCCAGTCTGACCCTCCTCTGATGCAACTTTGTACTGTACCCACACATCCTGCTATCTGTTATGAGGGAAAAGATACCTACCTCTGTACTTCCTCTCCTCAGAGAGAAATGAGGGTACCTGTCAGCTTCCTATTCTTGACAACCCAAGTGGAAACCAGAGTTGCACACAATATTCAAGATGAGGCTGTCCCAGCTCCAAGTATAGCAGAATCACATCTTCTGACAGATTGGCTTTGCTGGTTTTAACAAAACCCCAGAGGTTGCATGCCAGGGCACACTGCCAGTTCACGTTGAGCTTTGCTGCCACCAGCACCCTCAGCTCCCTTTGTTCTGAGCTGCTCTCCAACCACACATCTCCCACTCAGAATCTATGAGCAGCGTTACTCCATCCAAAATTCAAAACTTGACATTGTTCTTTATCAACTCCATGTCATTGATGATTGCCCGTGTTCTAACCTATCTGAATTCCTCTGCAAGGCTTCTTGGCCCCCCATAAAGTCAACAGTGCCCTAGTTTAGTTTCATTATCAAACGTGCTGAGGATGCATTATACTCCTGCATCCAGATCATTGCCAAAAATATTGAGTGGAGCTGACCCTAGAATTGACCCCTAGGAAACACTGCTAGTGACCACTTGCAAGCCGGACACAGCCTCTTCACTGCCACACTTTCAGCTTCACCATAAGCCAGTTCACCACTCAGTGTAGAAGAATTTGTTTTTTGTTTTTTTTTTTTTTTTCTTTTCAAAGCTGGATAATTTGTCTAGAAGGTTGCTATGAAGATCAATGTCAAAAGACCTTACGGAAATCCAGGATGTTTACATCCACTGCCTTCCCTTCATCCACCAAACAGGCAATACTATTTTTCTTATCCCAGAAACAGATTAAAGTACTAAGGCAGAACTTTCCCTTGATGAGCCCATGCTGACTATGCATAATAACTTAATTATTTAAAGACCCTTCAGCATTCCCCAAGCTAATCTTCTCCATAACTTTTCCAAAGACTGAGGTTAGACTGGTCTGTAGTTTCCAGAGTTTTCTATCACAACATTTGTCAATAACATTGACTAGCTTGCAGTCAGCAGGGACCTCAACAGATTCAAACAACTTTTGGTAAATTATTGAGAGGGATCCAGCTATAATATTTGCTAAATTCTTCAGCACTCTCAGATAAATTCCCTTGGGTCCTACAGACTTGTGAACATTGAGCTGATACAAATGTTCCTTTGTAATTTGGGAGACCACTGAATGAAAGTCATTGCTCCTTCAGTCATGGTCTGCCAACTCTGAGGACCGGGCAGCCCAAGGATCTGTTGTTACTCTTGAATGCTGAGGCAAAATTAAGTTCCCCTGTATTTTTCCCATCTGTACTTGTTAGATGACCATCCACTTCAAGTATAAATCAAATATTTTCTTTTGAACTCTCTTGTTTTTATAAGGGCATGTAGCAACAGGACAAAGGAAAATTGTTTTAAACTGAGTGAATGTAGATTTAGACTAAATATTAGAAAGAAATTCTTTACTGTAAGGGTGGTGAGACACTGGAAGCATTTGTCCGGTGAGGGTGTAGAGGCCCCCACCCCCCCACCCTGGAAGCATTCAAGGCCAGACTAGGTGAGGCTTTGGGTAACTTGATCTAGTGGGAGGTGTCCCTGCCTATTGCAGCGGGTCTTGAACCAGATGTTCTTAAATGTCCCTTCCAATCCAAACCACTCTATGATTCTATGCTCTTGGTGAATTAAAACAAACAAACAAATAAAATGTTGTTTTCTAAAACCACACTGTCTAACGTGAACTCAAGTTGAGATTTAGCTTGTTTTCTCTCATTTTGTTGCAATGGCTTTAGTTTTACCGTCTCCTAATTATTCTCTGAAGACAGAAACATAACAAAAGCATACAAAGCACTCCACCCTCAGTGCACACTACATTACTGAAGGTGAGATTTGCTGACCACGAAATAGAAAAGTCTTTGCCTTAGGCACTGTTTGCTTGCTCAAAGGCAAACATTTCCTTTTAAACCTCTTTTACAAAAACCTATTGAGGGAAAATGAAGGACTAATTTTTGAAAAAAATCTGGTTTTGATTTGTCTGATTGTTGTGCTTTATGAATTAGATTTGTGGCTTGATATCAGTGTTAGTGTGGTGTCTTCCATTGTTCACATCAGACAGTCGACTACTTGTAACCTACAATGCTGTTTCTAATTATCAGCATGTTGAAAATTTTCACACCCCCTATAACATATAAATGTTACTCATTATGCGTTCCTTCTGTGCACAGTGTACTATACATGAACTATAGATTCAGGCCTGTAAGCCATGCCAGCATTTGTTCTGTTCTTACAGTGTTAGTCTGTAACTTCATGAAAATTTTGTATATTTGGCTGCATACTTGCACATTTGCACTTTGCACGTTACAGCAAAGTATTAACAAACAATTTTTTAAAATGAACTACAAAATGTGTATTGTGCTTCAGGTTTTAAAATTATTTTCCTGTTTTTGCTTTGGAATAAATATAGGTTGCAATCTTTGGCGTTCATGTTTGATACCGACTTTGGCTTGTTCTGCTCTTCCTCCATCATTATCTCCTGAAAACAATTCAGAAAACGCTTAACTCATTTTCTGAGAATGAGGATATTTACAAATTATCATGACATCCTTTCCCTTCTTAACATTTGTCATGGTTTAATACTTTTGTAATTTTGCTATCAGTATTCCACATCATAACATCATGTAAAGTATGGATAATTCACAAAGGTTCAGCTCGCAGAAGAAGACTACGTTTCCCAGAGGACATCACGGGCATGAGATAGAGTCACGGGACAAGGACAGTATATAATCTCACTCCCGTGACTGAAATCTCACACTCTCCCGGATCCTCGGAGCGTGGGGTGCCTTCCAGCCGTTTCGCCTAGAGCTTACAGTAGGCCTTTCGGTTTTTGGGACTCACTCTCTCTCTCTCTCTTTTGCTTAATTACAATTATATTGTATTATATTGTATTATTCTGTATTCTGATTTAGTATTTAGTAAATAAGTGTGCCTCCTTAGATCGCTGCCGCTGTTTTCTTTTCCCATTCCCTTTTCCCCTTCCCTTTTTGGGCCAGCGGCCCTTTTGGGCCAGCTGCCCCCCTGTCACGGGCACAGGTAGATCTTGCTTAACCCGCGACAACATTTTTTCCATAAGTTAAACTACTTTCATGCTTTATTTATTCCCTTAAAAGTTTTTCTCCCCAGTCTAAAATTATTTTAATGTACTTGCTCCAACCCCCAAAATTTTGTTTCCTTGATACCACGTTTTCATATTCCTCTCATCATAACTGTATACATAAGAAAATCTCTTTCCAAATTCCTGCTGCCCTGCTTTTACATTCCAGGGATCACATAAGGCCACATCTGAGGTTCAGACAGTGATGCATGTTCCTCTTGAATTGTAGTTCACAGAATTCATTCTCATGTCCAGTGAGGAAGATGATCAGTAAGAACAAAATGGATTATAACTGTTCTGTTTGGTGTCATTAGCCAAGAAGGAAATGTGAGAAAATGGTAGAAGTTATGGATAATTTGTTAGAATTTATGAAATATTTCATTGCATGTTGTTATATATTATCCTATCTTAGCAGATTACTGGTATCCACTTCATTTTGGTCCTTTATGCTGTGATAAACTTACAGTTCATACACACACATGGCTATCACAAAATCAAGAGACAATTTGCCATTTACTACTCATGCTTTAGTCATTAAAGTCCATTACTAATCTTCTTACTTCTGTCATAAATCTGGAGGCTTTCATTATTTCATCATTGCAAAATGTACATTTTTCCAAAGTATTGATAAATATAGCCCTATCTTCTCAGGAACTGATTTTGAAGACATAATGCATAATGGAAAAAAAAAAAAATTGTAATAAAAATCTATCCTGACAGTAATGTTAGCATCATTAAAACATGACTAAACATTTGTTTTTGCTGTTCTTCATTGCTATATTAGCATCCATTCAAATTCAACATTCTTGTGAACAGGACAAGGTTCTAAAAAAGGTAAAACAAAGAAAAAAAAATTAGAATCAGTTCCTAGCTCCTACAAGATTGAAATTGGATTCATGCTGAGATGTACACATTATTTCAGTGCGGAAAATTATATTTCTTCATATTTCTACATGAGACTTTTTCCCCCAGAATTACAAAGAATGACAGATGCTATTAATATACCTACAATGTATGAGAGGGAAAGCTTTACCTTTTTATCTTGTGTTTCCATTGCGAGAAACTTTATTAGAGTAACTGATCATTACAAAGCAAAACTGAAGAGTGAACTTACTATATGTCATACACCTGATTGCTTGTGGCTGTGATATTCTACAGCAATGTGATTATGTAGGAAACTCATTTCCTGAAATCTTGTAAGTAAATAATAGCCATTTTGATATTAAGTAATCTACTCAAAAGATTCTCATGAATAGATGAAATTCATTATATAAATTCAAATAAACCTTACTTTAGATTTGATGGAATCAACCAAGTTCATTACAACAGCTTCCTGCTGTGCATACATGCAATATTACAGAAAGACTGATACGAAGAAGCTCCCCTGTGAGGCATTAAGAACAGGGAGAAGTTTTCAGATTTACTGTTTTTCATTTAGGCCAGAAAGGTGAACTGTGTATTTCTTCTCTCCTGCTTTTAAATTGTGCCTGAATTCATACTTACAAATGCAAACTTGAATTAGAAGTTGTTTTAATAAGAGTCAGATAAACTCTTCCCAACTTTGACAAGGCCTAGAAGAAGAAGAGAACTGTCCCCTTTTAATTACTCAAAACTCTGTATGTATGCAAACAGTCCCAGTTTTTCATCAGATAAGATAAAAGCCTTCAACAGTAAGCACTTCAGATACAAGTAACTGAAGAAGGCCTGTTTTATTCTGTATAATACGAAGTAGGGATTTTTAAAGGCTATCTGTTTTGTCTACATTCCCAAAGACAGGCACCAATTCTGCAGAGAATTTGTGTTTGTAAACTTTAATCTAGAGAGAAATGCTTAATTTGGAATGAATAAATGGAAATGCGTGTAAAGCAAATAAAAGCAATAAACACGCAATTATTTATTTATATTTTTTTTCTGAAATGTGTGTGAGGCAAAACTAAACTTGTAATTTAAAGTTGTAATTAATCTTACAATATAGTTAACATGGTGAAAACTAAAATTTTAATGTACCTTATGTTAGACTAGATAATAAGTAATGGTCCTTTCTGATCTGAAGTTATATGAATATGACTCCAGCATTACACATTAGTTCACTTAAACGCTATTCAACGCCTAACTACTGACAATGACTAAATTCATGCCAAAGTACACTGAAGTATCTTTCTGAATGTCTCACCTGAAATTCCACCCACTCAAAAACAAAATAAAATAAAAATAGTAGTCTAATTGCAAATTGATTTCAGGATATGAAACTAGACATAAAAAAATTCAATATAAATTGTTTTTATTACATAACTGGCAGTAAACTACAGAAACAGACAGTAGTCATGAGTAAATAATAAAAGTTGAGACACTATAATAGATTTATTTAATCACATCTGTCACACAGAATTTTTATTATTGCCGTAGAATGCTCAAGAACTTGTTAAAACATTAGAATTACTTGGTGTATTTAAGAAATCTTGATAAACAGAAAAATTTTATTCAGAAACTATGTTTGTTATAGTGCATCTTCAGTTCAGTCACTGAGAACATTAGAATGAAATATTTACATGTAATTTCTGTGTGAGATAATGTAATTTTGTACCTTTAAAAGTAGAAATACATTTTAATCATGTCACACTGTTGTTTTTTTGTTTGTTTGTTTTTTTAAATATGTAAACAGCATAACTTTCAACCAACCGTGAAGTTATAAGGACAGTGATTTTTATTTTTTCAGCTATACCTATAGTTTAAATAGGCAATTTGTTCATTGATATGAAAACTTATTGTAATATAAACTATACTGTCATTTTCCAGGGCTATTTTTTTTTGTGTTCCAAACAAACAGTAGTGACGAAGTGTCTAATATTTATTATACATTTAGTAATTTATAATGTTGCAGTTAGAGAGGGGTGAACAAGGCTGGATGTAATAAACACTCTTATCGTTTCATAGAGTTTAAGACCAAGAGGTTCAGTAGATCATCTAATCCGATCTCTTGTATGTCACTGAGATAAATTCCCAGTGAATCCTAGCTCAATCATACAAAATTTGTGCTAAACCAATGCTTATTTTTAGGGGTTTAAATGAGTTATTTTCATTTAACTACCTAATTATTTCAATTAACTGTTTTTCCTTGTTTGTCTCTAGAACATCTGGCTCTGTTCTACCTGAATTCAGTATGAAGATGGTCCTGTCTAGTAAAGTTTCTTTAAGAAGGCAAATTTTTTTCCAGTGTTGGGTCAGAATATGAAGACATTGTGGAATCACAGCATAAATGTTATTCCAATCAGTAGTTTTGATCATACATTTAATCTTTTCTGAGTCAGAGAGGTTATGGAATATCCATGCCCGTTTCCATGGTACGTCATGGAAGAAAGTTTATATACTTCTGGACATTACATGTATGAACATGTGAAGCCTCCTTCCTCGCGTTTCATTTTTAGTTGTTTGTTTTGTTTGTTCATAGTGCACCCTTAGTTGGACCTTAGAAATCTTATCAACTGTCACCCATTACAAATAACTTTTTTTTTTTCCTGAAAATTTTGGATCCTCTAGATGTTCAATATCTATGCCATCATGTGTGTTTAAGATCCTAAAGAATTATGCATCAGAAAAGTTTTTGTAGTAACATTCTGAATGTGTTCAGAAGAGAAATTTAAGTTTGGTAGTGTTTGATAATGAAAAAGACATTAAGTAATGGAGTTGGAAGAAATATAGAGAAAACTGCATACCTAGTTTTGTATATTTCCAAACTATTTTTTTATGTCCTGAGACATAAAAAAAGGACTGAGAACAGTTGTGCTTCTCTTGTTTTGTCTGGTTATGCCATGGATAATATGGTGATAGTTACTGATGCTGTTGCTAGTATATAGTCAATACTTTGTACATAAACAATTATGGAGGAGAAAATATTGAATATAAACATGGCCCTAATCAGAGAAAACCACAAAAATCTTCAGTTCTGAGATATATATGTATATAAAGAGTGAAGAGTGTGTTCATTAAATAGGTGTTGTAGTATGAGAATTTAGTGGTTATAGAATATGCTAAAGCTGACTATGTGGTCTTCATGAATTTTCGCATTTATTTTGTTTCCTACAGTATATAAACAAAGTTCTAAAAACATTTTTAAAGAGTTGTAAATAGCTTTGTTTTTTAAGGTAATTCTTGCAAAGTTATCTGTGAACTTCTGCATTTAATTGGTGTGGAGTTGAATTTGTACAGAAACTCACACACCCCTTTTATAGTGTATTTCACTGTCTTTTTCTTCCCACTTTTTGAATTTAGTGACTATAAATCAGAGGAACTGTATTCTAAAACTGTAAAGAGATTAGTAAGCAACGTTGAAAACTCTCATGATCATGTATAAGGAAGGAATATGTAAATATAGAGATCATTTACCAAAATGAGTAACACATACTGTAATTCAACTTGTCACATGATGCTAGAGTCAAGAAAAAATGGAAAATATCACTTAGGTATTTAGGACTAAATTCTGATTTTGGCTTAAGTGGCTGTATTGAAGTACCTTCTTTATACAAGTGCATTTTTAGATACATTGAGTCATTTAGTGTATTGAAACCATCAAGAATAAAATATCACATGAAATTTGATCATCAAGGAGGCAGGAGATTGTTCTGTAAAAAAAAAAACGAAACAAAACAACAATCTAGGAATAGTAGTTTTGGTTAAGCATATTCTGCAGCATCATGTAAAAGAGATTTTGAACTGGTGTGTTAGACTCCATGTAATCTTTAAGATTGGAAAAGGACACTAAGATCATCTACCATCAACCATCTCTACTATGCCAACTAAACCATGTCACCATGTTATTCAGCACAACATCTACCCTCTTCTTGGAAACCTCCAGGGACAGTGACTCCAACATCTTCCTGGACAGACTGCAGACTGTTGTAATACTTGACCTTTTTTTTTGTTGTTTTTGTTGTTGTTGTTGTTGTTGTTTTGTTTTGTTTTGTTTTGTTTTGTTTTGTTTTGTTTGTTTTTTTGTGTGAGAATTTTTTTGTAATATCCAACTTGTACCTCCTATGACACAACTTAAAGCCATTACTTCTTGTCCTATTACTAGTTACTTGGGAAAAGAGGCTAATCTTGCCCTCACTACAACCTCCTGTCAGCTCATTTTAGAGTGTAGTAAGATCAACCCCAATCCTCCTTGAGACTAAACAGTCCACATTCCCACATCACTCATCGTAAGGCTTGTGCTCCAGGCTCTGGTGATCTCTGAACACACTGCAGGGCCTCAGTGTCTTTCTTGTAGTGAGGGTCCCAAAACTGAACACAGCACTTTAGGTGTGGCCTCACCAGCGTCAAATAGAAGTAACTTGAAATAATGAATAATGTTAACCTTAATTATATATAGGAATGTTTACACTGTGTACTGCAGATATCCGTCTTGGATGTCTAAGCTCTGAGCTTTGTCTTCTAAAGTTCTGTAAAAACCATCTCCAGAAGGTCGGAACACAAGTACAAATAAAATCCTTTTATCCTTTAGATTAATTTCTCAAGTATTTCTCTTTTCGTTGACTATATTTATGAAATAGCTAGAACAATTTCAGCTAGAAAAAATAAAATTTTTGTTATATTATGTGTATATTAAAATTTCATCAAGATTGAACATGACCAATAATGGTCATATATTTTCTCAGTAAGGAAGTTGAAGACCTGGATTGCAATTTAAAAATGCTGATCTTAAAAATAATTGTACATTGTTCAGAGGAAAGTGTGAAGGCATTCATTATTTAAACTGGATGCGCTTTGTTGTTTCCTGAGTTTGAATTTTTAATAGATTTGAACAAAATTACAATAGAAATAATGGTTTATATAGGGTCTTAAGATAGTGTAAAATTAAGAATTGCCACTGGTGACTATGATCTTCCTTTTATTGCCTTATTCCTCTTAATGATAGAAAACCCAGTCTTAGAAAGTTTGCAAGCACCTCAAACTCAAACTCAAGGTTTACGGGTATCCTTACTATGCTAACATTCTTACCACTTCCATGTCAACTTGAGAACTGTTCCTCAAATTAGAAACTATGTAATAAAGTCAGAGTCTATAAAATAATAGCACACATAAAAATATTTTCTTGTTCCTGATTTGAGTGAAATGTACCAAATACATACAGAACTTAATTTCTGTGTTTCTTCTATATAAGATTCTTGAAGAATTTCAAGGGTAGTAGACATCTTTAAGTATCCAAGTCTACTTGCCCAGAAAAGTGAACTAATATGCTACAAAACTGTTATAATATTAGATGTTCTGTTATGTAAATTTCCTTAAAGATTACATCTTAAACTTTCTGATCAGGAAAAGTGACACCCATCCATTCAAGTTTACACATTGAAGTCTCAGAAGATTGAATGTTCCCCAAGTTATAAAAGAACTTGGGCCCTTATTACAACAAATCCAAAGTGCTTCTTGACCTTGTCTCTCAGCTATTCACCCATTTCACCAAATTGATGAAATTCTGTACTTCTGTAAAGTACAGATTGGAGTATCACAATTTGTTCTCTAGTAGTTAGACAATGCACAGAAGTGTGTGGATCTATAATTGCCTCAACAGAAATATTCATTCCTCTTTTGCCCACGGGTTCTGTTTCTTTTGGGTCCCTGTGAGTGAGCCAAGCTGGCTTCCCTTCTTGAACCTGGAAATACTGCTACCAAGCCTTGGGCTCATTCATAAACAGATACATAATGCAGTGAGAAAGTATTTTTCCTTTGTAAACCGCACCTTACAAAATATAATAGCATATTCCCTCACAGAAGTTATTCCATAGCTGAAGAGTTAGAGTTTGTTTTCTGACCCTTATGGGTACAACTCACCTGAGACTCATTTAGGAAAATGTGAGTAAATTGAGAGCTCAGGAAGTGTTTGTACAATAACGTGACATTGCAAAATGTATTTGTGGGCATTTACTATATACATAATTGTTCTAATGCTGATTTTTAACAGTCCTACTTGGTGACAATTGGCTTTTTAAGAATTTGACATTGTATTATTTGGCACTGAAGAAGACTGAGTAATGTGTTAGAGACGTTGCTTGTTTGTGTGGGAAGTGAAGGACTGTGCTTCTGTAAGCTTCAAAAGGTCAGAACTTGATTTAACAAACATATGCCCCAGAAAACACTTCCTATTTGAATGTCTAAAATTGCAAGAGAACTGCATGTCAAGAGACATTGCTAATAAGCTGGTGAGACATATGGCTGCATCCGGTGCTTTCTTTAATATTCATAACTGAATTTGAATAAAACTATATCCCGAAGATGGTATAGTCTGGGTTTAGATCACCTCTGTCTTCTGTGGTTACCACTTAAGTAGGTACTTAAATACGTAGCTGATAGATTCCCAGGTTTTATACTCCACTCCAGATGGTGACTGAGATAATGATATTCTGAACCTACCACAAAAACTTCAGGTGGCTGGAAACAAGGGTAAGCAGAAGAGAGAAAGCAGTCTCTTTCTACTGAGTGGTTAATTTCCAGTAGATTTGCCCATATGATGTGTTACATTCTGGTTATACAAAGTCTTCCTTCAAATAGGCATGGGCACATGAAGCATTATTTATTTTTGGTGTATAGTAGATGAAGACAAAATGCCAGATTAGGCTGTTCTGGAATGCCATATGCAGTAGTCAGGATCTCAGTTTCCTGTTTCAGCACATACATTGATTTGCAGCTGATAGGACAGTTTCAGGAAGTGTCATGCTCTTAAAAGGACTCTGATACTCTAATAGAGCTGGAGAGGTAACCTTAGTTTGATCTAGCATGAACGACTGCTCTTAACTGTTTTATGAGTCTGCTCACATCCAGTGTTCCAGGAATGGAAAAGGGGAAAATGTACTGAAATTAATGTATTACATATTAAGTTCTCCATGGTGCAAATTTTTATTAAGTCTTACATGCTTCTGAACTGGATATGGACTGTAAATAGACTGAGGAAAACTCTTGCATATGTCTAAATATGTGGATATATTCCTGAAGAAATTGTTGCAACATGGACAGGTTTAGGGAGTGTTTTTGAATACTTTGTGTAAGATTCAGAGCGTGCCAAAAATAAATATGTCCAGATGTGAGGAGGAAGGAGATTAGAGTTTCACCTGACAGAACCACAAATTTGGTGACACTTCACAGGTAGGTACACAACACTACACAGGAAGTTAGAGAATATTTTCTTGCATAGTGTAACACAGTATACCAAATAGTGAATTCAGTACAGTGATCCTGCACTGAGTAGCCCCACAACTTTGAACAAGCTGATTCAGGCACGAGTTCTGGTGCCAGCAGGCTATATCTACTGACATAGAAATTAGCTCATTAAATGAAGTAAATTATCTCACAAAGTACACAGCAGCTTGGATAGATCTTTCATTCAGTAAATACCTTCACCAGATCTCAAAGGCTAGCCAAAAAAGTGAATGATATTCAAGATTAAAAGTATACTTATGATTTGTTTATACTAAGAACTGTTTACAGTCATGAGGTACTGCCTGTTCTACTGTAATAATCAAATAATAAAAAAAATAATAAAAAAAAACAGAAAAAAAAAGAAAAAAAAAGAGTAATTATAACTTAAATATTACTAAGGAAATTTTATTTCAGCCGAGAAAGTTAGCTCTTATGCTCTGTGTTCTGACTTTAAATGGAAGACAGAACCAGGGAAAAAGAGTTGTTAAAAAATGTTTTAGAAAAGTTTAAAATAATTGGAGAAGAGAGTGATCTTTTGGCCTAAAGAAAGATTTGACTGTAACTGATATCTGTGGATTTGATAGAAATTGAAGTGGAACTTAATCTTTTGCTCAGGAAATTTTTTAGTATAATGTAAATAAGATTGTTAAAATAAAATGAAAAACAGAATTTGTTTTAGACCAGATAGTGTAATTTTAATGAATCCTTTTGTATAAAATGACAAGAACAAAAGTATTACAGCAATGATGTGATTGGAAAATTTCATATCACCTTAAGAGATTGAAGAAAGAGAAGATAGGATGATTAAAGCAAATTAGTTTTAAGTGAAAACTGAAAGGTGAATATATTATAATCAAATACATATGAATATATTTAAATTCTCTACAAGCATAAAAAAGATAGATATAAAATGTGAAGTCATGTTCTAATAGATTTCTTTTTTGTTTGGACACGTGAAGAGAAAAGGGAAGAATATGGCAGACTGCATATTTGAGAATTTTTAATAAGCATACATAATTTTCTTTCAGAATACGAATATCAGAATGACAGGAAGAATCCTACAAATTTTGAAATCATTTCGTAATATACTATATTAATCAGAAAATTCATTAGCCCAAGCATGGGCACATATTGTTTCCTAATATAAAATTCAAAATATATTCATGGTACACTAGATGTATCCATTAAAAAAGAAAGAGAAGAGAAGAAATACTACTTTTCCTGAGAAACACCGTCAGTAAGAAGACTGAGATATCAAGTTCCAAATTATTTGCTTAGAATATATGTAGTTTTTTCTGTCAATTTAATTCATCTAAGAGTAGTGAGTTTCATAACGTGTCCATTCAACACTAATTCAGTTTTTCATTAGCCATATGTATGATCAAGAAAACTTGTCAAAATCTCAGAATTCATTGATAGAAGCAATTTAAGAGATAAATCTATTTGATGAACATGACTTGAACATTTTCTTCACACTGCTAGGAAAAAAAGTTAAGCTTCAGTATTGAGAGTTTGGTTTGGTTTTGTTCTCATCAAAAATATGAGGAAACTAATAGTAAAGATTGCATAGTCTAAGTATTTGTTTCATCTTATGCTAGATCTTAGATTTTTAGTTGTTCATCCTGTTCATCCCCCTGTAAGGACCTGACAATAATAGAAATTTTTAGGGGTGTGATTTGTCTCACATAATTTAGATATTTACAATAGGGATGTGGTGGATAGCAGCCTGAAAGTATCATTTTCTCCATTTACAAGACAGCCTAGAAATAGATAATTATATTCTCCTATTGTGTACCTGTTGAATCCGAGGTCTTCAGTCTCTTATGCTGATGCCTATTCCATAAGCACTACTTCAGCTCCCACATGTTAAATGTCATTTCTGCCAGTATAGAGTATGTACCTCAGGAGGGCAGAATCAGGTGCTTTTTGATAATTATATATACTTTTTTTTTTTTCTTTTTTTCAAGTAAATTGTTAAGTAATTTTCTAGTAAAAGCTAAGTATCTAAGTTTAGTTAGAAGACAATTTGAAAGCTAGTGTGAAGTTGAGAATGAAAATTAGTGTAGTAGTGCAAGAAGTGTGCTCATACTGTATTTCATATAGATGTTGCCTGAGAATGCTGAAGGACTCCAGGTCAAAATACAAAACAGGAAATGGTAAACTAAACAAAAATGAAAATGTTTTCATTAGATTTGAGCTTTGTTTGCACTACAGAACCTTACTTTTGTGAAACCATGAACTTTGAAGCAGAAGGCGTCAGCAATATTAATTTTGGATATGCTTGAACATAGGTAGTTAATCAGAAATATATGTATATATATACATAGGGAGAGAGAGACAGAAACTTGGGATGTGTAGAAGGGTGAAACTATTGTAGTACAGAAATAAAATATTTTTGTTATTTAAATATATCATACCAGCTTTACTCTGGAGAAAGAGTAATTGGAGAACAAAACTGAAGAAGGACAGTAGACATACGCGCAGAGGTTAAACATAGACTTACTAAATTATCACAAATAAAACTCCAACGTTGTATTATCTGTGAGTATAGAACCTGAATGAATAGTAGAACAATGAATATGAATTTTTGAGTATGAAAAATGTCAAAAGAAAAAGAAGTAAGAAAAAAAGAACTTGAACACTCACTGAAAAGCATTAATGTAGAGACAGGTATGTTTTTTTTTTTTTCTGTTATAGTCTATTTTCTTTTTTTTTGTTGTTGCTTAGTTGCACACAAGGTAGTCACTTTCTGGAATATAAAATATGAGGGAGAATACTGAAACCACAAATAAGAATTATTAGGCTGTAAATTCTTCAGAGCAAAGTTGATTCTTCTTACCTGTTTGTACAGTGCATTAACTAATACACACTTATCTCTGAATGCAAATGTTATCAGTGGTTTCTTTCCAGATATATATGCATATACATATATATACGCTTAAATAAATATTTGCAAATATATATGTAATCACTTCAAAAAAAAAAAAAAAAAGAGAGAGAGAGATTAACTGATAAATTAGACAATTTAGATAGAATTCCGGGCTATATTATCTCCTTACTCACAACTTGTGAAGGTTGTATTCACTTACAGCTTCTGCATGATATAAAAAGGCATTTGTGTGCTAAGATATATATCTCAAAAGGTTTGGATACTGGGAATAGATTCAAACTATTCAGATTGTGTTGGTCTATACAATTCAGTGGAAATCTCATGAGAACAATGTCCTCACAAGAGATTTCTGGTATTTTCTTCTCTGACACAGATCATAAATACTGCAAGAACTTTTCTTTTTATTTTTTTTTCCTGAAGTTTTTCTGCACTCCTCAGATGGAAATAGGAAGAGTGGAAGTGAATGAAAAAGAGTAATAGTGGAGATAAAAAGTTAATCAAGCATTTTAAAAAGTTTTTAAAGATAATTTTTAAATTCTGGTAAAGATTCAGAAGTTTTCTCCTTTTTCCCAGTGCAGCTTACTATTTGAAAGCAATGCACTCTCATCTTTATTCATATTTCACATATTTTGCAAGATCACTAACACTCCATCTATATGTACATGCTATCAGTTTATTAAGGTTTTAATTATATAACTTTTCATGTTTGGCTTATGATCCTCTCTTCTTACCCTTCAGAATGCTTCTATTCAACATCTTTTGATCTGCTGAGAGCTTAAGCAACGAGTTGCCACTGATGCTGTTTGCCAGCAGCAAAGGGAAGCTTGGATATGCTATACTTTAACTCCTGACCATAGAGACTGATAGGCCATAAGATATTAAGCTCCCGCCAATTTCTATTTTCTCTTTCAAAGATTGCTAACCTCATCTCCCCAGGGTCTGCAACTCCTGCCAGCCTTTAAACCAGCAGGAAGAATATCTGTCTCTAATTCATAATTACTTGGGCTCCATCACAATGAGCTGGATCAAGTGTTGTTGGTGCTTGCCTTTATTTAATTAGTGAGCATGTGAATTTTTAGTAGTGAGAAGTAGAACTGTGTGTAAATACAACCTCCTTGCATTATTTTTCTTTCTCTTTTTTATGTGTCTTTCAGTGGCTATACTCCTAATATACAGCAGATCATTATCCGTACCGTTAATAACATTCAATGCTGTGCATATTTTTCAACAAAATTTGTATTGTGAAAGAAACAAGGATAGTACCTTGTAGAATTGAAACAGACAGTCTGCTCCTGAATTCTTACCTCTTCCCTCTGCCTACTCCCTATTATTAATGTATATTATTACTTCAAGTATGTCAGAAAGAGAGACAAACATTCAGAGGCAGAAATTTCTCCCTAATTCACTCTGCCTAGCCAGCAAAATGTAACACAAAATTATTCAGGGGAAAAATACAATTTTCTGTCATCTCTGCCATACACTGATAACAAAGCTACAGGCTAATATGTTTTGATATTTTTGTCACTCGTTTATCATGTGACCTTTCACGCTATCATTAATACAGCTGAGGGACAGAGCAGATACACTGAAATAAGGGTGTGGAGAAGTCAGATTGCTTCTCTAACAACTAACGGTCAGTCACAGCAATTTATGCTTTTCTTCAGTATAGCAGTGACTGAAGAAGAGAAATTGTTATTAAAATTTGATATTACTGCCTAGGCTCTGCCATATAGAATTTGCAACTTTTAGCTATGATGGGAATACTGGAAGGGAGAGGTTTAATAAATTTCCTTTTGAATTATGATATTAATACAATACAACATGCTTGCTCAGATATTCAAAGAATATACATGGGGAGAAATCATATTCAGGACACTTCAATACTGAATATTAGTCATAGTCCAGAATTGTCACATGCAAGCACAGTATTTTAATAACATGCATACAATCGTTTTGCATTGGCCCAATTAAAACTGTTGGGTTTGTGTGTTGTTGTTTTTTGTTTCTTTGTTTGTTTGTCTGTTTAAAAAATTCCAGCTAGTGTTGTGTACTATTCAGCAATATTTTCAGGATATCCAAGTAACTGTAGTGTATCTTTCTTGTATGTGTATATATCTTTTATGATAAATGACACCTGGTTTAAATTTGCATTTGGCTTTACACTATTTCTGACAATGGTCTAGCTTTTTATGTTGCCCGTAGAGTGTGATTTGTTAAAATTCAAATATAAAACTAATTTATATTTGACATTAGTGAGTTAAGAAATGTTTTATACAGTACGCCAGGGCTAAGAGAGAACTTTACAGCATTCTAGTAAAAGCAAATTACTTCTGAGTATGACCATTATGTAAAAAAAGAAAAATCTTTCACTAACCTAAGCTACTTGTCCTTTCAAAATCCTGTGATTTTCAATGTTTACATTAACAAAGGATTGAAAAACTAACAAAGCTTTTTATTTCCTCACTTACATTCTATTGGGGAGTTGTAATTTAACAACTTGGAAGAGACCTTTTTCCTCAGCTTGGATGTCTGTGCCAGGTCAGAGTAAAACATTTGATAAAATGTTATTAAAATAATTTAATTATTTAAAATATTAAATATGCTACAAACTAATCTATTTAAGAATTCAATGATATTTTCCTTGAGCTTGGCTTCTTTGGGAAGCATTTTTTTTTAAGTGCAGTAAAATATGACCTTTACATGTGAAAGAAAATAAGTAAGGATGAGTTTAAATAGGAGGATTTTTAAATAGGTCCCAGAGAGAGTCTAGTACACTTGAAATGAATCTTTATCCATTAGAGTTGATTGCAAAATGAAAGTTAAATTTTCTCATTTCAAATGTAAAGATCTGATTTCAGAAAGGCGTATTCAAATGAGTAACTGAAATTGACAAAATATCCATTGACTTAAATTTGACTACTGTAAGAAAGCTAACATATATTTGCAGAATTGAACAATAAATGCATGCATGAAAACAGTGTATGTATTAACGCTCCTTAGAAATCTGATTTGCAGATTGAATCCCTGAACATTTGGAAAAAGGAATAGCCATAACATGTTCTGTCTAGCATTATTAACATGTGTATACAAACGACTTGCGCATTGTGAAACACATAGTGTATGAATGTAAAATGCATATATACGTACGCATATGTATGTAAAAAAAGTGAATTAATGTTTGCATTTCTTTTTAATAGTGTGCATGTATAATCATTTTAGGTAAGAAATGGAAAACCTATTAAGTCATGCGAACTTTTGAACATTCTATAGCGATACATCTGCATGAGATAAACTATTCTTACCTTCTAGTAATTCTGTAATAGTGATCTTAATGTTCTGATGGCATTAATATAACAACTAATATGTTGTTAATTATGAATAATGATTTCTGAAATTATTTCTGAGAAGAAATGCTAAAAAGTGCACCCTTAATAATGCAAAGAATACAGAATATTGCAAAAAATCTTAAGGTAATTATTAATGTGGTTTTAAGACGCCTCTAAAAAATGCTATGTACGTGCAAAATAATCATGTAAAAATACTTCATTGTGCTAATGTTACTTATTAAAGTAAAAATATAAATTAAAAGAAATGTAACTATCCTTTTTTTTTTCTTGGATAGTAAAATGAAACATCATAAAGCAATTTCTTTCTTCAGTGAACACTATAGTATAGTGCAAGAAAAACATTGGCTATGTGGTCTTCCCTTTTACCTCCCTATCACTATCAACAGTCCTGACCTAGAAATAGAGCCTCTTTTGGGATAAGAAGAAAGTGTGTCCATTCATGTTTAGTCTGTGCCAGTCTTGAACAGATTATATATCAAGCTGAATTATACTGGATTATTTTTCTTTCAGTAGGGAAAACTAATCGTTGTCGAAGATTTGGGGTAGTGCTTTTGGTTAATATTAACAAAGAATTCAGTCAAATTGAGAATCTCCAACCCACTTAATATGATGCTAATCTTAGTCCTTGAACCATACAATGTCCACATGTATGTATTTTATAATTAACATTTTCTTCAATTTATTCCTTAATGACAAGGAGAAGAAAAAAGGTGGAAAAAGGATGAAATGCTATCTTATGAGTAGTTACCTATTGAAGTGCACTAAATAAATACGTTTTGGTTTTTTTTCAGCAATCTGAAATCAATTATTAAATATTTTCATCTGCTATAAGTACACATTAATGGGGAAAATAGCAGAAATTCATTGATCTTGCTAACTTTGTTCAAAGTGTGCATGTATATGTTAAAGTGGAATCACTTATTGCTTTAATATTTGAAATAAATCTATTACAAAACTATGCAACAAAGTCTTCCATTTTCTGCTCTCCTAATATAATGTTCAACCAAAACATACAAATGATCAAAAAAAAAAAAAAAAAAAAAGAGGGATTTTAAGGCTGACATTCATGTTTGCATGTAAATAAAGCAAGAGCCACAAACAAAGCCAGCAATCTCACATACTTGCCTTCAGTGGTAAAGGATGGAAAGGCTGCCTGCTACCAATCAGCAAGTGGTTGCTATGGTTACAAGGTCAGGAAATATGCCTTTTCCCCAGTTGTCCAAGACTTGCACATGTCACTTCTGAAACTATGAATTTTATATACAGGTCAGGAGATGCATACCAAAGAAATAAACAGTGAACCGGACCATAATGACAGCTAACGTTCAAACGTCCTTGAATTTTTTAAATTTCTATCCAAACACGTTTTGTCATTTTGAATGGGTTGGGGTTTTTTGTATAAAATTGGAGCAATTCTTTCCTGTAATGAAATTTTGCAAAGTAGGTACAAACTATGCCTCATTATTATAAGCTGCATCAATAACTTGTCTCTGAAAGATACCTATGTTCTTTCCCTTTATTTTTTTAAACTCTTTAAATTACAGCTTTGGAATATTATAAGAATATAATTTGATGCAACTTAAGAACTCAGAGTAATAACTACTTTCTGAAAAACAGATTTAATAATGCTGTATTTATCTGTAGAAAAGATGGTGGTTAAGCTGTTAATGAAATGCAGATGGTCCTGTTTTAAAGTACAAATTCTTCTTTAGTCAATATGCTAAGCTTTAGGGGAGTTTTAGTATAATCTCTAAAGGTTGAAAATGATATAGTATTTGTAAAATGAGTGAATTGTGAAAGAAACCTTGATTGTTTATGTGTCGTTGAAGAATTTACTAGGAAAATTAGTCAAGGGCTCTCGGGGGACTTAGCATTTTCCTACAGATAAGGTAGGTCAAGTAAATTTAGTGATGGTTATTAAAGGGTTTGTATTCTTTCTGCTTTGTATTCTACAGTAGTACATAACAATCTTCTTTATTTCAAACCTGTTTAATATCTTGATTTTGCTGTATAAATATTTAAGAACCATGTTAATTGTTTCTGAACTTTCAACTAGGAACTGCTTAATGGACTTAACAAACAAAAAGTGAAGGACAATTTTAAAGTGATATTTATGTAATTGCAGTTAAAATATTAAGTTGTGTTGCTTCTTTCCAAATATGTATTATATAAATGTTATAGCACGCAATTACATCTTCTTTTGTATAGAGTCATTATTTCTTTGCTAACTGAGGAATATACAGTGGAAGTAGTGTGCAGCATTTTAATAACAGTATGTAGCACACAGAGTTCAGAGTACATTCAATTATTTTTTTATATATATGCTGTATGGAAATTACATTAAATAGAAATTAATAGTTTTTTTTTGGAAAGATTCTTTCCCACTTTGTTTTTCAAAAAGTTCTTAATGCAGTATGTCTGTTGTTTTATCATGCTTTTTTCCCTTGCTATTTGCTGTGTATCTCAAATTTCATTCCTTGATGTGAGAAGCCTGAAATAGATCAAAATCGGCATGCAAAACAAAGAGAATATGTTGTTTCCTTTTCCTTTTGGACTATACTTTTTGTTAAACTGTATGTATTTCTATTCTTTACATTTTTATTCTGGGTGGATTGGGTATTTTTTTCCTCTTCTTCTCGGGGATTTTTTTGTTTGTTTTTGGTTAAGAGAACTGAATATTTATCTTGATAGCAGTCCTTTCTTTTTCTTTCTTTTTTTATTCCTGCTTTTTCCTCTTTTTCTTTTTTAGCAAAAAGCAGCATTCAAATGAGAAACTAAGTACAATTCTTTTCAACAGGCAATTTACCCCATGATGAGATATGCTTTCACTTATTTTTCTTTGACATTCTAGCATCTAGCAGCACAGCAGGTATCCAAAGGTTAGGCTTCAAATAAAGGATAACTACATTCTTACATTAATAGATACCATTGTATGAATATGTCATATTATGCCAGCATTTAGTTCCTTTAATTGTTTTTCTAAAATTATACATGTTAACAAGAATATAGACAAAGTGAGAAAGATTTCAAAATTTATTCCCTTATGATTATTTCTGCAGTCTTGCTTTCTCTTGTAGTAATAGTATTGTTTTTCTTCTTTCACTTATTTGATACTATTTGGAATTAATATTTTTTTTTGAGAAATTCTGCTAATATTTATAGAATCCAAAGAAGCATGCTTTAATTACCTTCTTGCTGCTTGAACTGAAAATAATATATTTTGATGTTCTACCTGCAAGACTGAAAACTATTCTAAGCAGTATGTAATAGTATACTGTCCCGGGGAATCTATAAATACAGGTTTTGTAGATGTGACTGAGGAATACAAATCTGTGTTCCTAAGAACAGAGTGTAGTTAATACACTTCTAAACAGTAATATTACTGATATTTTTCCATTATTACATAGTTTTACCACGAGACCGTACTGTACAGTCTTACATACTTTTTTCTCCTTCTGTGACCTTTTTGTATGGCCAAATGAGTCTAGGTTATGTGTCTTGTGGCCTGTGAGCAACCTTGCCCATTAGCTAGTCCCCAAACCTTTGATGTGAACCATCAGCCCTACGATTTCTGTGGTTCATTCATTTTTGTGGTTCTCTAACGATCTCTGCCCTAGCTCTGAATCCTGCCTTTATTGTAGACAGAGCTGACAACAGGCAGCCTTGTCTTTCATTTCCTTGATGTACTTTGTACTGCAGTATGGCTTTTGTTAGTATTGATGCAAACATTACCATAAACCACCACCTAGGGACTAGAAACAATTGACTAACTGTTTTCAAATCCAATACACTTAAGTTGATCAGACACAAAGTTTAAGTACAGTTAGCTGTAACAGCACCAAAGCTGTGTGGTCTCAGCCTCTATAGACTGAAAAATAAAGGTCAGTGGAACGAGGATGCTTGTGTCAAGACAAACTGCAATGAAATTTATTCAGGAGGTGAATATTGTACAAAGAACTCATTCCTGCACTTCTTCAACAGAAGAAATATCAGTTTTACTATTTGCAATTATATCCTACTTATCTAATTTGAAAGTTCATTAGAAAAAAAAAAAAAGGATTATAGAAAAATAGCAATCAGCATTCATACTGAGAAAAGATGTTCATTTCAAATGGACTAAGGTTAAAATTTCTCAGTGATATTCTAAACAGCAGGCTAACAATCACTCAACTCATTATAACTGAGTATTTCTGCACATATGGAAAATTTTCAAAGTTAACTATACTGTAGATGCAAAACTGTGCCTGACTCCTTTTGTATAAGGAGCAGTGTCAGGGTCATTTGCTTTTTGAGCTCTGTTAGATCCTGGATTCAAGTCTTTGTAAAAAGGGCTATTCAGATTCAGTTTCCGTATGATTCTTCAAAGATGTCAGTTGTATCTTTGAAGTTTCTTTCTAAATTAAGCAGTCGAGAACTTAAGAAAATGAAACAAAAAGACTAAGAAATTGAAGTGGATTCAAAGATCCATGAATATTTCAACTGTCATAAAAAGCTTCATATTGAGCATACAGTAATATGATTATTAACTTCCTGATTTTTTAAAGTATGAATATGTTAAGCCATAGTATTTAAACACTCAATGCAAATGTGTAAAGGAGGAGCTGAAAGAGTTTGGTCTGGAGGGAAAGAAAGGAATGGGAAAATTAGAAAGAAAATGGTTCAATTTTTTTCCCAAGTTTTTATGTAGTCATACATTAGTTGTAACAGATTCATCATTAGATGTGCTAAACTAGTGTTCTTTACCCAAAACAAACTTATTTTATATATTTATTAAAATCTGATATCAGAGACAATGTAATTATATCACACAGCCAGCCTCTTCTAATAATGTTTACAAGTTCAATTTATCTACATTTGATGTTTTATATAAATGTATGCAATTTTTTGTCACTAATGTTAACTTAGTAATGCACTGTTGTTATTCACTTGAAGTTTCTTATATTTACATGCTTAGATCATACTTTTAACTGTCCTGTCTCTTCTACTACGACTAAACTCTGTAGGGCAGGGACTGTTTTTCTTCATTTCTGCAGAATCCCCAGGCCGCCAATGAAAACTGTAGTAGCAGTAAAGACAAAAAGATTATGATTTATTTTCTTCTTTGTTATGAATTATGAAAAATATGAATTATGTAAAACAATGAAGTATAGAAAAATGCATTTCCAAGGCAGAAGAACAGGAGTCAAATTACTCTGAGAGTCTTCAAGAAGTGAGGAAAAGAGGCCTACTTTCTCTTCTTTCCAAGTATTTCGGCATTTCTTGCATCTTTAAAGAATACGATCTGGAGGAAGTACAGGCATTACCCTAACTCATTTTTCTTCCTGCTGAATATCAGTTATTTGAATAAATGTCTGGCTACATCTCTGTCTCCGTTTCACTATTAGAGTCTTTAGTGTTGTCGCTACAGTCTCTTGATCCTTCTACTTGTAAATCTGATTCATTGTCATGTCTTGTTTTCTGGTTCTGGTGGTCTCACCAAATCACCCACTTGAAATAAGAGAAATATTTTTTTTTCCTTCTGTAGGAGGCATTGTTTTTATGTCGAAAATAAATGAGAGGAATGAGAAATACTAATTTTTGTTGTAACTTTTCATCAGTGTCCAGAACTAACTAGATCTGAAATGGTCAGCTCTTTGAGGAATATATGATTAATAATCTCAAAATTTGGGTTAATATAACTTCTAGCCCATAAAGAGAAAAGGGGACAATAAGACTATGAAACATCTCATACTTGCTAAAAGGAAAACAAAACAAAACAAAACACAAAACACAACAACAGATATGATTCAAATGTGGGCTAAGACCTGAGAAATAGTCTGAATAAAACTGTTGTTTATCTCAGATGATTCTGTTTAACTCCTCTGCAGGATCCAATGTAGAGCTTGATATTTTGGGGCAAGGGAGAAAAAAAAGAAGGTACCACCAGCCATTTGCTTTCTCATCCCTCCATGTTTAATAAAGGAACAACTTTAAATATGTGTGTATCAGTATTTCTTGTGTCTTTCACTTTTTTAATAAAGTCATTGTTTCAACTTGAAGTCTTGCAGTGACAAAGAGTAATTTTGGCTCTTGAAAAAAAATCAGATTTTTCACTCATGCACTTTTTATTGATATTTAATATGCTATAGCTTAATTCTGAATTATTTAATACTGCAGTACACTATTCAGACAAGTCTTTACAAAGGCATAATGATTATTTATGCCAATTATGACACTTCAGTTTAGTTTCAATAGTTACAGTATGTACTACTTTGTCATTTGGTAGCTGAAAAATTATCAGTGATAATTGACTGTAAGTTCTGAACAGACAGCTTATCCAAGTTCAGTTCAGACAACAAAGGTGCAGAAGAGCCAAAATGATTTAAGTCCTCAGTTCAATGTGTCATACCCTCCCTGACATCACTTTATTTTTTAACCATCATCCAATGGACCGTATAAGATATATAGGGGTTGATGGCTTTGGCTGCTAAATTTATGAGTAGAATCTCTTTCTGAATTGTCCCATAATTGGGTTCTTAAAATAGATTTTCTAAGATAAGTGCAGTTGTAGTTGTGTGTTGTAGCCAAGTTCAGAATATTTTTTTCATAAATGTGAACTAGCTGTACAAATTTATAGGGAAAGGTATAAAGGGTAGTGATTAATAATGATCATATAGACTAACTGTCATAATTAGACTGGCAAAAAGACTAATAGGCAGAAGGAAATAGAATTTTATGAAATTTCATTAATACTAGATTTAAGTCTTGTATTCCAACATATGAGTTGTTTATAGTTAGAAATGTTACAGGATTAATAAATTAATTTCAATTTTTCTTCAGAGAGATGAAAGACTCTCTAGTTCAATACTGCAGGTAATATTTTTGTTTAATGTATGATTAATGAGTAATTTTATTATTAGAAGAACTCAGTTCTAGTTAAAATATTTGTGTACCTAATTCATACCCGCCTAATTGCAATCATTTGGCAAATATTATTTAGATTTTAGATTTTATTTTCCTATTTATGTATTGGATGAAAAATATCCTTCTGGTTAGGTGGTTGGTTTTGATTCTATACATAATTCTTGCAGATTTTGTTTCTCAAGTTAAAAAAATTATGTTGAAACATTACACTGATATCTATTCTGATACAAATTAGTGTATCTATTTAATTCTGAAGCAAACAGATATAAGATTATGACTAAACAAAGACTTTACTGAAAGAAATTTAAGCAAAAAGTAAAAATAATACAAAACAGCAAACAACAAACAAACCTAGAAATGTTGCATATTTTGTCATAAATATTAAAAAAAAGAAAAAAAAGAAAGAACAAAAGTATGAACTCCAGCTATGGCAGCTAAAAAAGTGCTGGAAGTAATCTGATATACCCAAAGTATTGTTAAAGAATATTATCAGTGCATTTGGTATCAATTAAAAGTATCTGTGAAATGCTAGCTTCTTTTATTGATTTAGTAACAGTTCATCTGCATTCATCATCACTTCTACAGTGCAAAGCAGGGAAAAAAAATCCACTGAAGTATAATAGAAGGAGGAGTTCAGAGAACAGAACAAAATAAAAAAAAAGGCTTTCTGAGTGTGAAGTGGACTTGATCTCTCTCAGGGATACTCCTCTCAACCCATTTTGTGTCAAGAAACTATCATGGGTGAAGTTCTCAAGTTTTGCAGACGAATGTATCACACTGACATATACAAGCCCTATAGCAACATTCAATCGGTGTACATATATTTGATTTTCCCCCCTCAAACCTCCTGAAATAAACTAAGAAGCTCTTTTTCTTTCTTATTTTTTTCACCTCCATTCATCTTTTAATGGAAGTGTAGAGAGGAAAGAGGAGGGAGGAAGGGAGATGACAACAAACTCTATAGGACTGACAGTAAAGGTTCTTAAGGTTCTTTTACTTACATTTATTGTATTAAAAAAAAAAAAAAAAAGTATTCAACCACTTTGAATAGATCATCATAACTGCTTGTCTGGTCAGCTTTCTCCTTAGAGTTTCAAGTTATAGGGGTCGATGTGTAATCTAGGGGTCTTGTCTAGCTGCCTCTATTAAAAAGTGAGGCACTCAATACCAGCTGCAC
Source organism: Perdix hodgsoniae (assembly GCA_035772895.1). NCBI lineage: Eukaryota > Metazoa > Chordata > Aves > Galliformes > Phasianidae > Perdix > Perdix hodgsoniae. The sequence goes on from JAPSGF010000011.1 coordinate 4,022,743, forward strand.
TAAGCAGGGTGCCTCTATCTATAATAGTACTATCAACAATTCTGAGGATGTACTTGGAATACACACAGGAAAGACAGACAGTCTGTTGAAGCACAAAAATTTCCAGAGCTGGTCACAGCTCATTTTATGCTGTATGCACTAGTCTTTTGAATTAGTTTTAGTCCTTCAATCAGGAAGATATTCATTTCATATGTTCTTAGTTGAAGAAAATTAAGTTGGTTTTAATAGTTCTTTTGTTTCTTCTGAAATAATTAAGAAATAATCCAGAATTTAATTTGAACAGGAATATTTTGGTGGTATTGTGAATTCTTTTTTTTTTTCCTTTTTCTTAATTGTTTATTTTGCCTTGCCTTTCTCCTAAAAGAAGCATTAACTGTATTTCATGTGGTCATTAACACAAAGCATTCATTGATTGTATTGTGTTTTGTTTTTCTTTTGTTTTTCTTTCATTTTGTTTTGGTTCTTGAAACATTTTTGCTGTTATTGCTGTTATTGTTTGTTTTTTGTTTTTTTCTTTCCTCACAGGAGGATCTGTAGAAACTGCATCCTCTATCTTGAAAGAGGAATCCTCTCTCTGTTTTAGAATAGAGAGAATATGAAACTCTAGGAAACCAAAGCTAGATATCTGAGGATCTGAAGGCATTTCTTTAAACTGATAAATGCTGCTGTCTTTTGTCAGCATAGTTTCCTATACACATTTACTATTTGTGGTCCCAGTGCCTTCTCATCTACTCACCTGAATAAATCTAAAAAGAATGGAGAAAACTAATTGTTGCTTGAATCAAAAAGCCTCATGTAAATTTACTTTTGTGATATATTCCATAGACACGAACTATGCTGTGCCCTTCCCTTTTCACTTACCTTGCTTCTACTCACAATATGTGTTATTTACTTAATCGGCCAGTGAAAAGCTGCCAAGGACAGATGTGAAAAAGGGAGAAATAGAATCATAGTTTCTGCCTTCCAAGCTCTCGGTCCCATATCTGTTTGATTTTGCTCGTCTCTCTTAAGGCTCAAGACAGTAAGCGTGAGACCTGTGTTATAAAAACTCTCAAGCTTGGAGGCTGAGAAGAATGTGGAAGCTAATAATGACATGGCCTTCAGTGCTTTGTTTGCAATGAACAGCAACAACAAAAGATTTCTCCAATGATCTAAGCCTGCTGGAAACAGTACCATTTCTTCCCCTGAGATGTGAAGCAAGGAGTGTATTGAGAGTATGTTCTTCCTTTTTAGACTAAGATGTTTGAATGCTTGGACAATTTTAAAGCATTTGTGACTGTAGCATCTCATTGAGATCCACATAAATCTGGCTTCACTCTCACTTCTCTACACAGACATGCACACTGGATATAACTAGCAGAATGGTAGTGACAGTTAACAGCAGAAATAAAATACCTGCCTTTACTTTTTTTCACATTTATCTTTCATTAACTTGACAAAAATAAGTAGGTTTTATTTGTTTGTTTGTTAAAGGACAACATCAGTTTAAAAGCATGAAATATTATCTATGATAAAAAAAAAAATCAACTTTTGAGCTTTGAAGTATTGATTTTAAGCTGGAATACACAGGTGAACTGGCCATTTATGCAGTTAGTCCAAAGCGGCTGGGAGTAGAGACAAGGTTTGGAGCATTTTTTGAATGCTTCCCAGGTTTACGGAGAACTAGGCAAATCAAAATCTAGGTTGCATTAGCCTTGAGATTTGCTCAAATACTTCTTTATACCCATCTGATATCATTTCTCTTTGCTTTGTCCCACTTCTCCTCTCTATTCAGTGTAACTGTGAGCTTTTTGAGAGATAAATAAGAGTAAGCTTCTTCTTCTTGCCATTTAGGACTTGCATAAATCTCTGTGCTGTGACTGGTGTTGCTTAACATCTTTGTAGGTGGCATGTAAAGTGGGATCAAGCACACTCAGCAAGTTAAAAGATGATATCAAGCCAAGTAGTGCAGTTGGCACGCTAGAGGGTGGTGAGACATTGGAACAAGTTGCCTAGAGATGTTGCAGATGCCCCCTCCCTGGAAGCATTCAATGCCAGGCTGGGTGAGGATAATTTCGTTGTGAAACAAGGAGATTTAACAATTCTCATCCTCTACTGAAGTTTAGGAATGTGAGGTGTCTTGCCTACAGTCTGGAAGGAGTCAGGCTCATGAGAAGAATGTTTATTTTATTTATTAATGCATTTGACAAGATAAATTGGAATTTCTTCACTGCTTTCTATTAGACCACACTATTTCCTCCACCACTGTGTTAGATTGGATTTCTTTGTATTCAAATCTCTTGAGTTCAGGTCTTTTCTGCCCCGAGAACGTCAGAAAGTTAGTTACAGTGCTCTATATATTTCTATGTTATTTCATTTGTTTTGTTTTGTTTTTTAATGAACCCATAAAATAACTTTATCCAGAGGCCTAAGTTAATTTAAAAATTGCTGTTGGTTGGAGTACATGGCTGTTGTCCTTGCAAGGCTACACTGTCTGCCTATTGATTTTCCATGTATAATTAAATATATGTTTTTGACCAATAAAAAACAAAATGACGTGAGAATTTCACAGTAGCTGCAGGAATTTGGGGAACTTGAACTGATATCATGTATATCTGAGAGAGGACTGGCAGCAGTGTTTCCCTGAAGGTGCCTTCAGCTGTGAACTTATTAAAACTGTCTTTGTAGAACTTCATAGTAGTCTGAAGGCATTTCCATTTATGCTTTAAGAGAGGGAGGAGTCTGAAATAAATGATACTTTTTCAGAGAGACAACCATTAATAAAAAATTGTCCACATAATTGAGACAATATCTTTTATAAATGTGTATTAAAACTAAAATGTTCAGAGAAGTTGTTAAAATACATTTTGGGAATACATGTGTACCGTTTTACTTAATCACACAGGAAAAACAAACCAAAACAGAGACAGAAAGAAAATCTTCCACATTTTTCAGATTTGATAAAACTTAACTGCTCTGAGTTGTGGGAATTTAAAGTGAGCTTGGCAGGCCATGGATTTGCTGACTCCTCTAGAGTGCTATGTATTGACCCATGTATTACCATGTGCAGAACAGACTTTATGAAGATTCTATTCTATCAAAAAAAAGGAAGCAAAGTATGTCTCTTGACATTGCTACTTGTTTAAATGATGTAAAGAGATATTCTAGGAAGAAGGAAACAAGAGAAAAGCAACTTCATCTGTTAGGTTTTTTCTTTAACAGAAAGGCAAATTTTCAAGACAGAGCATCATAAAGTAAATGTTCATTTTGTAGAGCAATTTAAGGGGGAAATGTGCAGATGGTTATGTATAGATGGGTAGTAATGAGAATACACAGTAGAAGGAGAGATAGCAAACATGAAAGAGAAATGGGGGTATAACACAAGGAAGAAAAAAAGGCTAGATGAAGAGGAGGGGAAGGAGTACTCCATATATAAAAGGAAAAAATGTGGGATAGAAGGCAAATCAGATAGAAGACAGTGAATTCGAAAACAATCATTCCATTTTAATTAACTAATAGAGAAGTGCTACTATTTAATGCATTTCACAATAGCACAACAGCTGCTAACAATTGTTTATTTCTTCCATTTTTGGGTGTATATGAGTATTTCTGCTGATGTTGTCCATAGCAGAATATTTTTCACAGTTTACTGTATGTAGTGTCTGTACTAGTTGGAGTCAGGTAAATCAAAACAGCAATTACATAGTAGCTATCAATCATTTTACAAAGACCAAGGCCTTACTTGGGGATAGGGTGAGGAATTACTTGGCGTTCTCAATTTTCACCAACAGATGGCAATATTAATTTTTCCACAATAATCTAATTATCTATTATTGTAAATTTTAAGTAATCATCTCTGAATTAACTATAACATTTTATTTTGTGTCTTCTATTTCATGATTATTATATGTTGCTTGCTCCAAAAGTAATGCCTCACATTAATTTCCATGAAAACTACATCAAATATAGAGTATAATAACACTATTTGATATAGCAAATTCTCAGCTACAAAACACTATTTTTCAGTGTACTCACCAGTGTTCTCTATGCATTTTTGCCAGTGAAAAAAGGCCTGCATGATGCAGTAGTAAAAATCTGTGGAGCTAACACACTGTCTCACAGCTGTTATGAAGGTGTCATTGCTGGGAAGATGTTGCCTACTCAGTCTAAATGTCTTTGAATCAGACAGATGGAAATCAGAAGGTACCAAATTCAGACTATACGGAAAGTGTGGTAGGACTGTACAGACAAGATTAGCAGTGTGTTCCACAGTCTTCTAACTAGTATGGGGCCTCACATTATTGTTGCAAGAAAAAGGCTGTCTTCTTTTGTCACCTGATTCTGGAAGTTCAAGCATTCAGCTTAGGCAGTGTGTTGATACAATAGTCAGAGCTGATGGTTTGCCCAGGTTCCAGGAAATCATTCCAGAACAATCACCTCTTTCCTATCCCAAAATATATTGCACTTCACTTCTGCTGAGGACTTTATCTTGAACTTTTTCTTCAATAGGGAATTCACATGTCCCAACTCCATGGACTGTCATTTTGACTCTGGCTTGTGGTGACACTGTGTCTCGTCACTGGTAATTGTAGCCAAGTTCAGAATATCATCTGGTAATCCAGGAAACTGCCATCTTCAGCCTCATATTTGTTCAATAGATTCCTGACAAACATGCATGCAGTTTCCGTTCTGTTCCTGTGTGAGCATGCGTGAAGGTGCAAATTTTGCGATAACCCAATATTGCCACCATTATTTCCAAGATACTGAAGTCAATATTTAGCTCTGCACACAGTTCTCTGTTCACAATCTGGTGATTTGTGTGGATGAGTTGATTGAGATGCTCTTCATTTCATGGTGTAACAGTTGTGCATGACCCTTTGGATCATGGCTTGTCTTTCATGTTGTTGTCACCATTTCTGAAATGCACCACCCACCACTTCATTGGGCTCACGTCCAAAGTTTGGTCTCCATAAATGTTCAGCAAGTGTCAATGAATGTCAGTGGGTGCCATTTTTGCACATGGAAATATTCAATTATAAATCTTTGTTTCATACTCACTTCCATGTCAGACATTATTTTGTCAGACTGCCCTCTGCTGCTGTCTGCCACAAAGCAACAAAATCTAACAGAATATTGGCAGAAAAGTTTTGCCTCTACTGCCATACCACCTACATCCACCTCTGATGTCACGTGCATTACTTTTGGAGAAGCACTGCAGTGAAAATACATTCACAAATTTCCCCAACCATTAAATCTTGCTTTAAATAAGTTAAAAAGAACACAAGAACATGAGAACTTCCTCCAGATTGCCAGAAATCTTCCGAGACTGCTTTTTTTTTTTTTTTCTTTTTTTTTTTTTTTTTGTAGTTCGGTGCATCCTTTTTCATTTCCAGTCAGATTTATATTTGACATCTTTATGTCAGTGCTCACTTTAATAATGAGTTTGATCTTTTTTGTGTGTGCTTTCCGTTTATTTTATTTTTTCAGCTTCTTAGTTAGAAATTGGAGATTGTATACATAATGTGAAAGACCTGCTTTACAGTTTTTCAATTCTATTCCTGTTTATATGCACTCTGTATTGTTAGCCATCTTATTTGTTGTTTAGTATGAGTATTTCTTAGTAATTTTTATGTGGATATAAGACATGACAGAAGTACTGTAGATGTATCTTCATCTGCAATCTGAATTTATTTATATCCCATGTTCTATCAAGGTCTCTCTCCACACCCATTAAATTTCTTCCACTCACTTAGAAGTAAATCAATTTTTTTTACATGCAAAGAAACAATAATCTTGTCAACCTTCTTAGCCAAAACCAACATAGAGCTAATTAGAAGTTTTATCTGAGTAAAGACTAAAGGATTTGGCTTATGACAAAGATGGCATATTAAAATATATTTTCTTGGAAAGAAGAGGAATCCATCTGAAAAAAAAAAGCAATAACATTTTTCAGTAAAATGAATGACTATGAAAGTGATATATTGTAGTGATTATTTTAGTATTGTCATATTCTTGGACTGATGCATGGTAGCAGTTAAAAAGATTGTCAAAACAGGACATGTACAATACCAGAAAGAATCTAGACAAAATATGCACAGAGTTTTTATGATTGTTTGGCTTGGCTTTGTTTACAAGTTCTTTTTCATTAGGCAGTTTTCTTTGTGTCTCTTGAAATTCTCTACAGCAGTTCTCATGGATTTGTAGCAGCTCACATTGAAAAGTGTCATGCAAATCTCAGTAATATCAGCACTTTATTTCAATTCCAGTCTGGAAGTAATGCCAGGTTCATCAAATATCAACTCACTTGAAATACATGAATCCATGGTTAATCTAGAGCATGCAGGGGATGAACCGCATGAAAGTCAGTGGGTAGCACCCTATTTATGTTTAAACTGGTTAAGCCCACAGAGTTTCCTGGCTCTCTACTAACTGTGAAGAAAAAAAAAATATTACAAAAAATATTACAAAAAACTTCTACTGCCAGACGTGACAGCTTTTATAAGTGGAAATGGCACGTTGAGACTCAACTGCTGCCTAATTCAGATACTTCGCTGTCTGTGAGACGTTCCTCAGTCTGGATGGAACTTTGTAGATCTTTTTCTTCTGTCTCCAACTATCAGCCTTGAAAGTAATTTCTTCACTGTAGTATCACTTATGTTCGGTAGGAACAGAGCTGAAGTGAAGCACTCCCATTACAGTTCCTCAGAGACAAACTATTGCTGAGATTTAACCAGGACTAAATATTAGCTTTTTAATGGCTACCTTTGCAGCTGAATCAACATGCAATAAGCTAGTGAAATTAGAAGTATTTAATCTCCGGTCCTATGAGTGGCTTTGTTTTTGCCACCCATGATGGTTCTAGTAAAATACAGACATATGAAACTGAACGTCAAAGTCTCTAGCTGTGACTGTTTAATTAGTACTTCAGTTACTGCTTAATTAGTATCTGACCACAATGTATACAGTGTTTCAGAGGCTAGCTAAAGGGCTCTCACAGGTCTTTTAACTTCCATTTTTAAACCAGAGCTTCTCTTAGATGACAGTGGGGTGCTTTAAATTCAAGCTGATGACTTATTGTATGTTATAGTTCTTCAAAGTTGTTACTAATGGCTGGATAGAAAAAGCACTGCAATGACTTCATAATTAGAAGGAGCCATACTTTGTCTGAGGTAGACTGAAGGGTTCCAAACCTGCCACATCTCTGTGTCATGAAGTCACAAATCAAAAACCTTTGAAATATAAAAAGATACTTGAGTCATGCTGAAGAAACATCTAGATCATTCTTTTATCTATAACAGAACAATAGGTGTTTCAGAATATGAAACACATAGTATACATGAAGTTGCCTTTCCCCTGACAACTCTCCTTAACTACCAGTACTTCCCAGACCGCAAAAACACTTACCAAGTCCATCAAGCCCAGTAGGTCAAAATGTCCACAGTTGCATGGTTACCCTGTACAGGAAATATTGTTTAACCTTCTGAAGTAGAAACGGTTTTTTACTATGCTGAGCTGAGGATTTGATGTTCATGAACCTGTTTTATACTACTCAATACAGGCAGCAGCATTAGCTTCTACAGTCACTAACAATTCTGCAGATGAAATGTGGACAAACACTTCGCTAAATCTGAGTGAAGATGAACTCTTGGGCTGACTTTCCTTGATCCTCTTAGAGACTTGCCAACAAGACCAGTTTACCTCTACCTAGGACACTCAATAGAAGGGCTGATACACATTCACATCTCACCCCAGGTTCGCAGTTGAAAAACTTCCTAGACAGCATTTGAAATAGTCTATCAGGATGCCAAAACAAAAAGCTCTAGCAGAGCTACTTGGCTTTGTATAACCTTTTGCGCTAACACCATTTGGGACTATGCCAGGAAAACCCTGGACACAAGGGCAGCCCTGTACGCTATTCATTTTAGGGGGCTGCTGTGCTTTTCCTCAGCTCTGACTTTACAGCTGTTGTAGGATGAAATCTCCATTATCCCCACTGGTGCCATTAAGATGGGACCCAACTTTGACCAAGACCAAAGACATTTCTTCTACTTCATTAAAACAGAATCAAATAGAGAGCATTATGGAAAGCATTTAAAATAATTTCTAGTACCTTAAAAATAATTCCTTAATCTGTGACTGTTACATTCCTAGACTTTTAGAAAGAAATGTATGGCAGGTTTTTACAATATCAGTGGTCTCTGAATTTGGCCCTTGGTGATTTAGACAACAAACTTTTCCTAAAAATGACGAATTGCCAGCAGATGTTTTCTATTAGCATAGTGTAGCTTTGTTATAATTCACTAGAATTGGTTTGATTTTTTTTTGCCATTTTCAACAACTTTTTAGTGTGTTTATAATGCTAATAAAAATATTTGTCAGGGAGAAAATATTATTATGCCACATTTCTATTGAAAAATTAATCCGAAAAGTAGGGCACATAGCCTTCTTGAAAAATTATGACAAATACGATTTTTGTATAAACAAAGCACTTTCAAACCCATAGCTCCTTGAAATAACAACTTCTAGTATAATTAAATATTAAAACAGAATGGAAATCTGGCATTGAAAAAAAGAGAGTGAAGTTTCATCTGCAAAGAATGCTGCTTAGAAAATTTGGATTGAGCTGCACATTTAAGCTTGGTGCAGTTACAGAAGTTGTAAAAGGGAAAATATCAGAGATTGGACACTGGGTTAACTCCTCAGATTAACTAATTTTTAAACTTTTCAGCTTCTGCATGTAGAAATATTTACAGTAGACAACATACCTTTGTTTTTTGTTGTTCTTGTGTTTTTTCTTTCCTGGTGGTGGACTAGCTGAGAGCAAAAGTGGTTTGTACAACTTAGGAAAAAAGAAAAGTCTTGAGCTGACCAGAAAAGAAGCCCTTTCCAGGATGTTATTTCAAAATCAATTGAACATTATTAGGATTTCTTTTTCTAAACTGCCAATAGATATTTTCCATATCTTAATAAATTCCCATTATTTATATTTAAATAATATAACTACTGACATTATACTAATGGTACTATTCTCCTTCCTCACTGGTGTTTACTCCTTTCAAATATTTATAGACTGTTATTTTTCAATTTTAGTCATTTTGACATCTGGGCAAATACCCCGGAATTTTTTTGCAAATATTTGTCAACTTCTTAAGTAGGGCTCCATCTTCTTATTTTTTAAACCATGGTGAACCTCATCCTCTTCTTTATTTAGGAAAGAAAAGAGCTGTTTTTTCAATAACACTTTCTTCCATATATGTTAAAGCCATCTATATTTTCTCAAGCACTGTGTGGAACATTAGCACATTACTGTGTTTGCCTTTTTTTCCCTTAGAAACTTCACCTTCTGCATAATTTGTTTCCTACCTTCTGTAAGATTTTTGACCTCAGACTTTTAAGAATTTTTCAGTGTACGCAAATGTCCCACTTGAATCAATTGGCAATGCTGTTAATCCTTCCTTTCACTTTTAGCTGTCCAAACAGCAAGGCAGTGTGCACTTAAAAGCAGTGTCTGCATTGAATGTAGACCAGTGAGTATTTATACTCAGAGATATGCATATCTTTGTGCAGCTATTTTTGTTTCCAATGAGGGAAATCATTAAATAATGGCATAGAGAATTTTTTAATTGTCCAAAATCTGCTAAGAAGTTTTTATTCCTGTACCTGTCACTGAGATGATATGGTATGATTAACTTGACTGTAAAGTAGTACCTGCTTATGAATTCTTACAATTCAAAGTCAGAAGCAAAATTATATTAACAGGCTCTAGGTGAGGAGAGGGTTGTGGTAAGGGAGAGAAAACTTTCTTTTTATTTTAATATTTAGTTTATTTTTATTTTAATATTTAGTTTGAATGTTTACGTGGGGTGAATGCTAAGCCCCAGGTATCATGATGCAGTTAATGCAGTTCACAATCTAGTGACAAGGTTCTGCATGTCAATAAACATTTTTTTAAAAACTTATTTTATTATTGAACAAAATTAAATAAATAGTGTGCATGTGTATGTAAACTGAGTGTGGAAGTAGCATGCCTCCAGCCATTGTATTGTATTGCATTGTAATATGTTTAGTTCATTTGCTTTGTGAGGTCTCAATATCCCCATCATTTTTTAGTTTAATTTTTTTTATTCTAGAACACAACCTATTTCCACCCTAAAGCAAAATCTAGCTACAGCCCAGTAGTTTCAGCTCTAAAATGTATTGTGTCATTCTCAACAGTGAGGATCACATCAAGTGCCACTCTCCACAGTGAAGAGAGCAGTAAAACACAGAGCTCCTGGGGCTTATCTTTTTCTCCCCAAAAATATTGAATTTCTATCTGTGGCCCACAGCCCTCGCTTTCAAATCCTACAGATGCCTCTGGCAGGAAAATCGTAGGAGGAATACAGCCTAAGCAGAGGATAAGCAGAAAACCTGTTCCTCTTTGGCAGGTTGCCATCATTTCAAGGGGCTGAAGAGAATTAAAAATTCCAAAACTGTTCCTTTTAGAAGTTGGAGGATTGTCTGACTCAGTCAAATTGACACTGGAATTTTCTGCTCCTTTTTTTTTTTTTTTTTTTTTTTTTCCTTTTTTTCATCGTAAATATATAAATGTCATTGAAAATATTTTCAACTATCTTAATGCAAACAGCCCTGCACTGATGCTAGGACATTGTATCAGCATTGTTTTGCCATGAAGTATGGTAGTGGGAGATGGATTTCTAGCTTCAACAACTTGGCACTTGATATTATGTTAATTGTTAGAAATGAAGTATTTATATCCTGTGTTTAGATTACATCTTTGAGGAATATTTATGAAAGTAAAAAGCACTTGCATTTCTAACTGTTCCAACACACAGTTTCATGCCATTTTTTAACCCTCTATCTGTTCACTCAGGAATACTCTACAACAAAATTCAGCAATGAAACTTTTTAATGTGACGCTTGTGTGTGCAATGACTTTTAAGATATTTGTCCAATGGAAGTGGTGCATGAACTCAGCTGATTTCTAGTAGCTAGCATAAGTATTAGAAACTGTTCAATGTCCATTGTTCCCTAAGACAACTACATGAGCACTCTGTACTGGAACAAAAGTGAAAGTGGCTTCTTAACATAAGCATGCATACTAGTCCACTTTATAATATATATATACATATTTCTATAATATATACATTTTAATATATTTATATATTATTGATTTACACTATATTTCTTTACTATATATATATTTATTACTCTACATATATATTTATATTTTACTATATATATATATTTATAGTAAAACAAACTAGTACACATGGTTATGTTAAGGAATGTGTCTGCTGGGACAGGAAATCTGAGTCTCTTCCTCTGACCTGGTTGTAAAACCAAATTTCATCCCACTACATTTGCATAATTGGTACCAGTGTTTTCAAATTCATTTAAAAATAGTATATGGAATCATATCTCAATTTTAATAAATGCAATTGTTATTTGAAATACATAGACCATGGCATTATGTTTTTTGTTTGTTTGTTTCCAAGTGAATTTTCCTTTTTTGGAAAAATTATGCACTGTGATACTTTAATTTTAAGCTCTGTATGTTGCTCAAAACTTCATTTTTTTCTTTTATTCGATCTTCCCTTCCCTTCCCTTCCCTTCCCTTTTGTATTGATTGTATTGATGTATTTCTGGTTTTGTTTAAAAGTCAGATATTTACACAGAAAAGAGAAGGAAAACTATGTCATAACTTCTGTGCTAAGTGAAAACTTTCGTTTGCATAAGTCAAATACTGTATTCACCGTGCTCAAGGCAAATGACAAATATTACATTTTACAATTCCCACAAAAATTGAGAATATGCATCAATAATACTAATTCTATATTGGACTGGATCATTTTCTTTTTATTTCCTGCTTTGCTGGCATCATTATATTGAAGAATATGTGGCACTATCAGTTACCAGTGCTCCTTTCCCATCCTTGTTTTGCTGTCTAACTTGAGCTTGGCCTTTCATTGCTGAAGTCTGCTACTTTTATTCTTTTTCTGCTTTTTCTGTTTTCATTTCCTGATGATGTTGTTATCAGTGGAATTACGATGAACAAGTTTGGTACTATTTATAGATTCTGGGCTTGTAGCCAGCTATTTTCATGCCTTTAGTGCTATTTAAATTTATTGTTCATTTTCAACTGCATTGTGGCTTCCTCTCATTTTGCACCTAGAGTTGCTAGGTTTTTGAATCTAGCAACATCAAAATATTGTTTTTATCTTCTGTTTAACAACCTGATACAATAGAAAAAAATGAAAGTTTTCTTTCCTTTGTTTCTTCTTGTAGTCTCTATACTATCACTTGATATTAGTTATTAAACTGGAGCCCATTCTTCCATTGAAAAAAGGATATGGTATCTAAAAGGCTTAATTCAAAGGAGATCCATTTAGTCTCTCTTAAGTGATAATGACATTTGTAACAAAAATATAATGTTTAAAAACTCTTGGCAAATATGCACCATGATAGATTTACAAGCACTACTTAGGTTGCTGTATTGTTAATACAAACAGAATATCCATTTCTTGTGCACTATGCTGAAATGCATCCTATTCAACGAAAGGTATGGCTCCTGGTCTTGTTCTTATAGGAGTTCGCTTTTTGTGTCTCCTCACTATTTATCTGATTACGGGACTCTAAAATATCAAAAACAAACAAGCATATTAAAAACGTTTCAGAGTATCTTTTCTTTAAATTAAGTCCATCAGAATTCAATGAGGAGATCTTATAAGGCTATTGCTGATATAATAAAGCTTTTTAGTTACTTTGAACTGGTATGCTAACACTCTAAATCTAATAGGTCAGATACATGAAAAGTTTAATGCTACGACTGTGACTTATACTGGTAATAACAAAGAGGTTTGAAATTTAGAGTGCTGCACTGACTGTAAGTCTGCTGTGAATTCAGTGAATGCTCAATACATTTTTACACAGAAGTTGGAGGAGAGACAAAAACATACCATATTGCTGGCAAGTTACATACAAAGCACTCAGAAGTTCCACTTTTGTTCAAGCAGGTATAATTTGTGTTTCTGGCTCTGAAACTGCAAGAGGAAGATAATCTCAGTTCTTGCATCACAAATTCCTCGACTTGCAACAACACTTAGTTAAATGCAAAGGTAAACATTATTATACTTGAAATAAGATGAAGTTTTTCCAGCGCCTATTAGCAATGCATTTTATTTACCAAAACAAAATGAAATTGCCATTTTAGAATGTGGCTTCTTGATCAAATGTATAATGCTATTCATAAATGCTATCTAGATTTTACTTACTACTCTGTAAGAGAAGTTAATTGAAAATAAACTAGCACTGTGGTTTTGTAGGAGTGTTAATATAATAACAGTTAATCTATTGCAATATACATATTTTCAATTACTTGTCTAATATCTCAAGGATAGGAAAAGTAAATCTGATGTTATTAAAAGGAGTGATGTCTTTCTGTAACTGTTGCCCCTTATTCACATCTGAACTAAAGCACACTCTACAGTGTGAAATAACTCATATTTCCTTTTCTTTGGAAAGTAATTGGAATAGAGGTTAGTCCCAGTGGAAAGGCTTTTGTAAGCTAGGAAGAAGCATGAAAAGGTTGCTCACCTATCTCTGAGGAAGCTCACCTGGAATGGAGAGTAGAAGCTTGCAAATATAAAAAGAGAGGAGGATTATTTGGAGATCAGGAGGAGAAAAGAAAACAGAACAAGAGACTTCTCCAAAGATTTGTGCTGGTGGATGCAGAGGAAGTATGTATTAGGTGTTGAAGTTGCTTTGACTTCAGTATATGCATTCTAGGTTTTATTCTCCCTGAAATTCCCTTGTGGGGAGTTTTGAGTAGAGGCCTTATACATTTGTATTAAGGTGATATGCTGAAAAGTTGTTAAAAACAATTAGATACAGTACGTCATCAAATGCATCTGAATTTTGTAAGAACTACTAGACACAATCTACTATAAGTCAATATATTAATTATATTTCTCATAAATCTGCAAGGCTTGGTTTCTGCAGGTACTGTAAGGCACATTACCTCTAACAGTGGCAATATGATTTACTGCTGCGAACTCATCTCTCTGGAAGGCAGAAAGTGAACAGGGCACACACATGATAGGCAAGTTTCAGAATCTGTCATAAACCGTTTGGATATTTTTTTCCTAGTTTATGAAATTAGCCAGGAAACAACTATTCCACACTTTCTGAAAACTTCCCAATACAATCTATTTGGAATTTACAGATGAAGCACTCTGGGGGACTCTGGATTATTAGTCACTGTCTTATGCTTTACCTACATTTCAACATGGAACAAAAATTCACAATTGTCATCTGAATGTATCCGATGCAAGACCTCACCCTTTAGGTAACTAAAAATTGGATTTGAGATAGAAGAAGTGGGCTACACAAGTTCTAGGTCCTCTTCAGTTTGAAAAGACAGAAAACTCATCTCTTATTTTCTAAAAGGGACATTTTAATGACAAAATAGCCTTGAATTGGACCATTTTCTGTCATTCACCTGTCATTTCTGAATAAAAGAAGAAAATGAATGTGAGACTCTTGGGCACTGGAAGAGCAAACTCCAGAGGAAGTGTTGTTGCTTCTGTAGTTAATAGAACACTTTTGTTTGGGAGACCCCATACTTTTTGTTTATGTGTTTTTCATTAGACAGATGTCAGAAACAATATATTGTTGTCACCTTCACATTTCCCCCACCTGTATTTCAAAAGAACCAGCCAATCATCCATTCCCAATGGGAAAATATGAACAGTGACACCTGGCAGAATGCTTAGGGTTCAGCATCTATCCAGAAAGGCTAAATCCACAAAAGTATTGAGGTTTCATTTTCAGATCTCTTTGAATGTGTTCCATCATTCAGCATGGGCCTTGTCTGGTTGTTTTTAATCCCAGTCCTTATTCTCCTCATGATTTACAACATGCATATAGAACCTGTGTCCTTATGGCTGTATGCAGCCCAGCACAGCCAGTCCATCATGGAGGCAACTCTTCCCTGCCAAGTGGTCTGGCCCTTCCCGTGGCATGCATTCATTGCTCAGCAACAACCAAACATCAGTGTGTGACTGGCACTGCCTGAGATTAAACCAGGGCATGGAGAAGGAGCAGTATAGTGCTAACTCAAACTATGGCAAAAATTTTATGGGTTTTATACATTGGCTAAACACAGTCCTGTGAAAAGTGAAAAATATGCAGTCTGGCATTCTGTTTTGATAAAGGAATTTGAGAATATGTTTAAAGGTTGTTTAAAAAAATGATCAATCATTTGGTATATTTGTAAATCCACTTTCAGTTGACATAGTTACTGCACATTTTTAAATAGAATGTATCGACTTGCAATCATATATTCAACTCAAGCATTTGATTATGTTTTCTTATCAGACTTTTATAAGATCTCTCTTTCCTGAAAAAAATATCCCTCATTTCACCATCACACCTTATTTGTGTCATCTCTTTCTGGCTATGTGTACTTTCGTGAATAACTATTTTCAAAGCTGAAATATAGGAATAGTAAAATTTCATCAAAAATCTCTGATGAACACCTTGAGAACTTGCTAAGAATTGCAGCCACCACCATCAATCTAAACTGATACACTAATTTCACAAAAACAAGGTTAAATATCCCACTAGTATCATGTTTTTGTTGCTCTCTTTTTTTTTTTTAAGTAAAAATATATATTAAAAAAAAAAATGTTGCTTAGATAGATTAACTATACTATGTATTTTGTTTGCAGCCCAAGACAATTTCTCTTCACTCAGCCTAGGCAAGGCAAAAGGTTGGACATCAGTGGTTGGCACAGAAAATGTGAAATACCTAGGACTGAGGATCATACACTTAAGAATTTATATATTTATTAAAAAAACCATAAAGACTGAAAACGTTTTTTTCCATGAGTACGTAGCTGATAATTTAGCATTTCAGTTTCCAGCATTCAATGCACAAGTGTTTTGTGTTCCAGGAAAACAACCAAAAAATATAGTTCTTTACGTCAGATTATGGAGAATAGCGAAATGTAGGTGACATTTTTTTGCTTCCGTTGAAGTCTCAGGTTGACGTGACACATTTGAACTAAAAACAGGTCACCTAGTCCAACTTCTGCTCAAGCAGATATTCTTACAAAAAGTTGCAAAGGATTATGTCCAGATGGCTTTTGAAGATCACCAAGGAAGGAGACTCATAACACTGGTTATGATGGAAAGGACATTTATATATAGATAATTGATGCTTGGGGAGTCTAGCAAGTTCTGTTTCTGACACAGACACACTCATTGAGAGTTCCTTAGGTCACTTTGTGTTTATGACTAAGGAAAAGAACATCTTAAAAGAACCTAGACAAATTTTATGATGCAAATAATTACTCATCCCTTAACTCTTGTTCTCAGAAGAAAAATATTTGGGAAACTGGATTACTTTTACATTGCAGTTCCCATTGATTCTAGCAGCAGTTCATTAGAATCTGGGAAAACATTAGAAGCTGGAAAATCCCAGTAAAGGGAGCTTCATTGAAATCTTCTTGGATTGATCATGAATTGTTCAGTTTTGTCTCTATATATGCAAATATAAAAACAGACATAAACTTCCTGCCTCATTACTATAGTGCATCTTTTGAAACATAACTAATTAATTTTTGAAAAGAAGTTTACAATAATTTAATGGAAAGAGAAATATGTTACTATTAGTGTGAATAAATAATTTTCAATGATTGTGTGGGACTTCATGTCATGAGAGTCTCAATTAATTTACTCATAAGTCTGCAGTTTTAGAATTATATAAAAAAAAGATTCTCCATGTCAGCTATAGTGGATTATATATATCCTGTTCTGAATACATGGAAGCAAAAATGAAATGCAAAAATGAATATAAATTAACCAGACCATACTTGTTTGGCAAGCTGTTGATACAATCTGCATTATGCTAGAGCTAGACCAATCACAGGATTGTAAGAAAACACTGATGAAGGGGAAGTTTTAATAGACATAGTAATAAAATATTTTCTAGAAAGTTGTAGCAAAAAAATATCTGACATTAAATTGGTTTGGAATGTCAATAGCATATTGAAGTCTTGGCAAGCTCTGAAGTACCATGGCTATTTATTTTCTAAATGGCTCCTTATTTTAGAGAAGGATAATAATGCAGATATTGCCTCTCTTCCAAAAGGGGGAGTGGAAAATATGATGGACTCAGCTGGGTAGGGACTGCAAGTCAAAAGTCTTGATGCAGGAAAAAACAGTCACTAGAGGAAAACGAAGGCTTGAGGAGCTATCATCTAGCTGTTGGACAAAGGTGTGTTCTCAATGGCCAGTAGCAGAATATGGAATGAGATAAGCTTAGATCTTGTCCAGTACTTGTGAATGCCACGGAAAATAACATTTCAAGTGCTTTGTAACTTTCCATAACCACTCCAGTACTGTTGTGAATTTGTCCCCTTCTTCTCGTCCAATTTTTTTACTCATCTCATAAGAGGCACAGACTATATTGTTCTTGCTTGTCTTCGAATCCTGATGTGAGTCTCTGAGCCACTGACTATGCTTTAACTAGCAGAATTCATTACTTTCTACTTAATAAAAACTGTCTTCTGGTCACTGACTTGCTCAGAATGGGTCTTATAAGACACTAATCACATAATCCTGTAATAGTGCCTTAACGTTCCTCAAGCTGCTCAGCCTCCAATAGTGGCTTTCTCTAATAGTGGTTACATCTCCTCCTCTACAGCACCTTAACCTTATGATTAAAGTGCCAACATTGTGAATGTTGCAGAAGTGGTACAAATAAACCCCTCTTATATTAAAAATCTTTTGTTGAAATAATTATATCTTTTTTATTATTTTCCTCAGAACAAACTCTAAGGCAGTTTTGGAAAATGAAGTCCAGACATTCTGTCAGAAGAATACGGGTGGAGATGTAGGTGGTGGGGTTGCTTTAGACTGTGTCAACCTGGGTCTCAACAGGAAATATGCTTCGTGATTTTGTCCTAAATTTTAAAATTTCAAAAATTTTAAAAGTTCCTGCCTATGTTACTGGAAACAACAACAACAACAAAACAGTGCTGTTAATCCATAACTGCATGTAGGCAGCCCACTTATTCTTTAGAGGAACAGAGAGTAGCAGAGAGTCTTATTCTATTGAAATAAACAGATGACCACTCACTGCAACAGCTAGGCTGACAGAGGGGCTACGACCTTTTTGGGCTGACATATGCACTAAGACAGATCTGAGGAAAAACAGAGCTGCTCAGACCTTCAGTTGCAGGAAATTCCAGAATCTGGAAGTCCTCTAGATGCCTGAGGGAAGACAGGGATGTCATGATTGCAGGTGTGTCCAGTTTGATGAACTTTTAAAGCAGGCAGCAGGGGTATGTGAAGAAATCATCAGGCAGTGTAGTATTCAGTAACTGGAGAGAGAAATTGATTTGTGTTATCATGCAAGGACATGAGCAAAACAGCCCTGTTGTAAGTACCTGCAAATGAAAGAAGCTAAGCTAACTTTCAATCTTAAGAAGACAGACAGCAAAAACATTCAAGATGAGGGAGACTGGACTCTTGTCTCTGCTCAGAGCAGAAAAAGAAATCTTCCTCTTGCCTCCAAAATGCCTCTAAATAACAGGAAAAAAAAAAGCTCTGGGGGTGAAAAGAGGAGACAATGTGAGTAATGATTTAGACCTGGGAAGGGACAACCATGTTGAGTTGGTTCAAGTAAGGGCCCACGTCAAAACTGGTGCCACCATAAAAAGACAAAGGATGTTAGTAGTTGGGAATTCCTCACTGAGAGGCACTCAAGTAATGATTTGCCATCTAAACAATCTTTCTACAAAAGCTTGAGGTCTTCCATAAATCCACATCTGGGACATCAATAAGAGGCTACTGGGCCTGATGACTACTATGCACTCCTACTCTTTCAAGTTGGGTCACAGAAGTCTGCAACAAGGAAAAATGAAAAAAAAAAAAATTAAATAGCCGTTATGTCCCTTAGGAGGATGTTGAAAGGATTGGAAATGCATTCATTTACTGTTCTCCTTGATTGACTGGGTGATCTTGCAGGTCTTTTCCAACCTTGGTGATTCTATGAGTCTACTAGTTGGAGAGTGGGATCCAGTTACAAGAAGAAGGAGAATGGATCAGGAGAGTGGCCAGCAGGACAAGGGATTGTTCCTCTCTGCTCTTGCAAAGTCCCATCTGGAGTACAGCATCCAGGCCTGAGGCCATCAACACTTTACAGATATGGTGCTGTTGGAATGGATCCAGAGGAAGACCATGTAGAATGATCAGGGGGCTGGAGCACCTCTCTTATTGAGAAAGACTGAGGGAGTTGGTCTTGTTCAGCTTGGAGAAGAGAGGGCTCCAAGAACACACCATTGCTATCTTTCCGTACTTGAAGGGAGATTACAAACAAGAGGAGGACCAGCTTTTTACATGGTCCGATAGTAAAAAGTTGTAATGGCTTTAAACTAAAGGAGGTGAGATTTAGATTAGATATTAGGAAGAGTTCGAGGTCAGGTTGGATCACTAAGCAGCCTGATGTAGTGGGTGCCAATGCTGTCCATGGCAGGGAGTTGAAATCAGATTATTTTTAAGAGCCCTTCCAACTCAAGCCATTCTATGATTCTATGATATACAAAAGAAATACATCCTTCATCTTCAATCTGTTTATCTTGAGCATATAGACAAGTCAATATTTTTCTCATCACAACTATTACTTTTGTCTTCTTAAAGGTGAGTGGGAGCAGCAGTACATACACAGATATATGTTTTGCTTTAGGTATCTCATATACCTAAACAAAGCAATCTATAGGAAATTCATGGCAAGCAGCAACCGACGCATGAATCACACTGAAAGTGTGGATTAAAGATTCTGCACAAGATTTATCTTAATTCAGCTTAAAATTAAAGGTTGCAAGAAACAGAAGCAAAGTGCTGAAACACAGAGAACTGCTTTTTGCCACACCATGATTAAGTAGGGAAGAAGGGAAGTGTTCAGTGCTAGTCTGTTTGCTGCAAACCAACACTAGTTTTGTGTGGGAATCATTCCTGCTTCTGTCTACTGTCCCTTTTGAATTTTGGCCTTGAGAAAAATGAAGATCAAGTTGAAGCAATTGGAGCTTTCAACTCTTGTTTGCCTAAAACAGTGGTACCTGCAATGGCCTGAATGTAAATTACATTTAAATGTAAATTACCTTTGTAAGAGAGGTTAGCTTAATTAACTTTTTTGATGTACTGCATATTTTTTATATTATAAAACTGTCACTGTTATGTGATCAGACAGAATTGGAGAGAGTTTACTGTCACTTCCATGAATAAAAGCTTTGAAATTGGATGTCCTGCACAGCTGGATAAAAAAGTTCGATAAAGCTAGATACACCTGTTGGAAAAATCCGGCTTTCCTGCTGGGTGTCATTGCAGTGAGGGGAGTGACTATGTGGACAACAATATTTTCTATATTCTTATAATTTTATATACTTATAGCATTCATATAACTAAAAATATTAATCCAATAGATATACAATAAATCCAGTCCAGTGCTGTTTGGATAATACCACCAATAATGCTCATGATTTTCTTTATATTTTCAAATATATTTCCAAAATACAAAGCATTTCTTCTACTGTACCACTTTGTTAAAATATATAGAAGTATTTTTCCATATAAATTAGGTACTTTTAAAGCAAAATTATTATTTTTTAATCTCTTTTTAATTTATGTGGTTCATAATGTAACAGAATTTGGACTACTTTATACTTTGATTGCTTTTGGAAATTTGAAACAAAATCTCACTTAGTTAATTCAAATAACATTGATTAAACTGTTTTAAAGAAAAAAATATCCCAAATGGTTTTCAAGTTTATCTTAGCCTTTAATCTCTTCTTGTTGGCTTTATGCTAAAATATCCTGTAGTTTGTATTTTGTTTTGTTTTCCTTTTCTATAAATATTTCTACCTATCTTTTAAATTAATTGTACTAGTGGCCTTGATTTGAAACTTTGTAGCTACATTTGATGTGTCTGACAATCTTTTCAAAAATCTAATGGAATCTTTTGTTTAATTTCTTTAACTCATACTGCCTCTGTCCTTAATTCCTCATTTCAGAATTTATTTTAGCTTCCTACAAAGTTGTTTTATAAGGTGGAACAAATTGCAATAATATCTGAATGATAGTCTTTTATTCCATTTCCTATTTTGATGTCATTTTTTGTATTGATTATCTACAAAAAGTGCAGCATAAATTTATATTCTGAAACCCACTTTTTGGAGTACACATATATATATATTTTTCCACACATGTTTTCTTTCATACAAATTAAAAGCTGATTCAAATACTTGAACTCATAAGTCTTTGAATTTTACGACCTTTAAGTCATCCTAAATACAATTTGATTGCCTTAGGGTACATTAAGCTGCGATAAAATACCAGTTGCTTTCAAAAGTGGTAGGAAACAGAAATGCGTGAGAATTTAATTTTAATGTAGTTTAAAATGTAACCATGCCAATTGTAATAAATATGTTTGTCATTTCTGCTTTTGACATGTACTAAGCAGTGCTTTGATTATTAAACAGGTAAAATATTCAGTGTTATGTTATGGCTACTGCAAGCATTGATTAAAGTCTCCTGTGTTCATGAGAGCTGACAGGGATTCAAAGGAGGAAATGTAAAACTTGAAGGTACAGCAGTATAGTGACATTTCACTCTATAAAGCTGCCAATATTTTAATCCTGCACGTAAATCATTTTCATCAGCTCAATTCCATATCTTAATTTGTGTAGCAAACAAAGTATAGGATTGCATTATGTTTAATAATTAAGAATGTGATATCAATTTCCATTTATTTTATGTTCCTGAAAAAGAAATAGAGTTAACATTTTTGCTTCAATTTGTTTGCTTTACAAAATAGGAATGATTAAGGATTAGTTCTAATATTCATGCTGTGAACAACCAAAATTTCATTATTTGCTTTTATAGAACCTTTAGTTTCTCTGCTTAAGTGATGTCTTCGTCAATGATCATGTTGTATTCATTTAGAGTGATGATTGATATGGTAATAGATACAGTGTGATTGAAAGCAACCTTTGTCAATAGGAAGGCCAAATACTCAAACACTGTATTGGTCGGAGTTTGCTCATTATTGGAGACCTTTCATAGTCATATTGACTTGCTGTCCAAATGTTGTTACTTACCTGATGCTTTCATTGTTTAAACGGTACAGTCATTGGTATTGAACATGACTTTTCCCGATATTTGTCCTAAAATACACACACAGCTCAATTATCCATTGAAAATACATGAGGTCTATTTTCAGGGTATTAAAACAATATTTGGAATATATGTAATCTAATATTTTGCAGGCTAAAAAATTAGGCTTTTATACATAATATTCTGTACTATGTTTCATCATTCCTTGGTTTTAGAACATTATAAGTACTTTTCTTACAGAAACGTTTTCTTCACAGCTCCAGAAGTCCAGAGACTCAATCCTCTTGTCAAAGATCATTTCAGGGTCAGAGAAGATAGTACTGTAGTAAGGGAGGTTTTTGTAATTGTAGATCTTTTCTGATCTCTTTAGAGAAACTCTTCTGGTCTAATTTTCACATAATAATCACATATTTTACACACATACAAAGTGTTGCCTTTGCTAAGGCACTTCAGAAATGTTAGAATAATGCAATTCTCTTCCCTCTTCAGACTTGTGATACTTCGAAATTTTAGGGTAGATCAGAACCATCAAGTTCTTCAGCAAATGCACAGATAAAACATAAACAAAATGCAAAGGCTTTTTTGGACTTTGGAATTGAATTATACCCTAAGACAGAGCACACCAAAAGGAACTACGATTTCTTTAGGATGACAAAAAACAGTTAAAATATGAATTACGTGTAAGGTATTGCATGTGTGCTGAACCCTTATGAGGGTGTAATTACTATTTTGAAATAATATTATGATCCTATCCTTGCTTTCTGTCTATATCTTTCAGAAGATAGCTTCCAATAACTAAAAGTTTTCTTTTGCTAAATGCTCTGCATACATGAAAAGATCTCCAATAAGTTTTTTTTTCCCTCCCTCTAATCTGCTCCTCAAAGGGACTAGTTCTATTGCAGATCTTTTCAGCTCACTGATGACTTTTGAAAATCTAGTCTAAAATGAGATAAAGATGAAAAATAATTAATCTTTGATAAATAAATGACAGATAAGTGGAGGAAATATTTTTGATTGTCTTATCCCATGATAACACTTTCTCTAATTAAAGACACTTGACTGGAAATATCATTTGCAATCTAAAATTTATGAACGGCCAGAAGTGATTGTAAGTAGCACTGAATCAAGATTTTCTTACACAGTTTTCAATTGAATTTGTAGTAAACATTTGCCATTTTCTGATAGTTCCTTCAGAAACTGTGATGAAAGATTAACTTGCAAGATTTGCAAGCTTAGGATACTGACACAGCAGATGCACTTCAAAAAATTACTTTTAAAGAATGTTAGACAGTTTAAATTCTAAGGCCTAAGGACATGTCTATTTTTGCCATGAAAGTGTCTATATTTCTTTATTGTGTTCAGCATTATTTCTCTTCTAAATCCCCAATAACTCAAAGTACTAAGAAGATATGAATTTTTTGAAGTTTGCTAGTACCAAATGTCATCTTTGTTCATGTTTTTTGCTTGTGCATCTCTACTTGTATGTAGTTCCTGACTGTGGCACTAGCCACAGAAGTTAGTGCTTACCACAGTTACATAAGAATGGATGGCTGGGAATATTTTGAAAAAGAATCTTTCTCTTCTGTGTAAACATAATGTTCCCTTTGGATTCCATGGAAATACATGCAGGTCTAGTGAATGCCCAAGGTGAAACTTCTTTCATTCATTTCTGAACTGAGCAATCTCTTCAAATCGAATATGGACTCTACAAGGAAATATGCATGTTCTTGTTAGGTTGGACACAAAGATAAATAATTTATTTCAGAGTTCAGAGATGTGTTGAGCAATGTCACTCATAAATTCTTTTTTTTGTTGTTTTTTTTCCTTTTTTTTTTTTTTTAAGGTAAATAGCATGAAGTGCAATGGTCACTTCTTTGGAATTTTACTTCACTTTTTAAAATGTTTCCTTAAGTAAAATAAAGAAAAAAATCCAAACCTATGGATATTTATTAAAAATCTCAGGAGATAAGTCCTCCAGCTTCCTACAGCATTTAACAAGAATTGAACACTGAGCTGAACTCAGCTTATGTATTAAATAAATATCTACTCCCTTCTAGAAAAGAGCAGTAAGTAAAAGTTTAGATGTTTAAAGAAGTTTTGCCCTACTTTCCCTGAAATGCTAATGAAAAAACCTTTCCACCTAAATAGTAAAATTATCAGGCATTATCTTTCGTGTACTTTTGCCTATAGTTATCTTGCTTTGACAGTTTATACTGTGGGCTTTTTTGTTACTGTTACTCACATTCTAATATCAATTACATAAACTTGAATTTTTCCACTTGTAAAATCTGAAATTGTCTGAGCTTTTAGAATTCCATTACCAGGAATAAAAGGACATAACCAGTGGTGTGACTCTCTGGCTTTACACATACTAACCAGAATTTACCACTGAAGGTCTCTGTAACACTGGCACAAATTGCAGTGTTTGACACTAAACTCTTTAATATTTATAAAAATCTGGCATCATATAACACTGAATACCAAGGCATGTCCTATTTTGAACAAATGGGAAAAGCATGACATCCCACATTCTGGTCAGTGAGAAGTTTGAAATTAGGAAGAATTATGAAATATAAAGGAGAAAGAAAATATGAACAGCAGACATTTTGAAAGACAGTTCAGCAATGTAGAAAGGAGCCTGGAGAGTGCAATTAGAAATAAAGGAGAGGAAAATGTCCTTGATGATAGGCAGGCAACAGACTGAAAATGTTCACTTTTCTTTCTGGAACTATAACAGTGTTCTTTTTGTTCTGCCCTTTGGGAACATCTACATAACATTTCGGGGCAGATATGATTCCATGCCTCTTGTTTTCTAAGTTGTCAGCCACAAAACTTTCTAAACTGGAAACTAATCCAATTATTAGGATTTTTACCCCAAAGTTAGGAAAGTAATAGTAAAACAGGAAAATTAGGATCATGTAATTTTTATTCTCTTGAAACGAGAGCCAGCAAGTCCACTCGATAATTGCTGCTTTTTATGCTGCAAGTCAGCCTGTAGTCCAGAATGCTCTGAAGTGCCTAGCACTTCTGAATAACCTCATTTGGTGTAAAGGAGAAAAAACAGCTTTCATGGGACTTCCAATGTGAAGAGTCTTTCTGGAGGAAATGATGTTCCTGTAGCAGAGGTTATACTATTGTTGGAAAGGCTGTTAGGAAACAGCTAAGCTTAAACAAACAAAATCTGTACATCTGTTTTTTAACTTTTCTATAACAACAAGTTATTTCATGAAAGCAAATAGAATACTAGTGTTGGTAAAATGTGGGTAGTCATGAATCAAGGACGAGAAGTCACTCTAGCTGCGCAATAGTTTTCAAAGGGTGCTAAAGGCATGATGAGAAATGAGGTTTGAGAAAACTGTTTAAACTGGGAGGGAATTGCTTGATTTTGCAAGAAATAGTAAAGATTATGCCCAAGAAAATTATTTTTGGTAGTTGTGAGAATCCTTGTTCATTTTTTGTCTCAAAGCTTGCTTCCTGAGGTGTTTCTTGTGATAAGACTGACTTGTCTAGGAGATGAGTGATGGGTCTTGCCATGTGGCAATCAACATCACTGTGTGGACAATGTTAGCTGTTTGCCTCCGGAAGAGAGTGCTCAGGATGGTTTATTGGCAGAAGATCTGGCCTGTGATCGAATAACTCGAGCATGCTATGGGAAACTGGGGGATGATGCCATTGTATTCTGTGAAGGCAAGGTACAAGTTGGCGCCTCCCTGCTTCCTCTTATCTGCTGGTAAGGCCAGGAAGATAAGAAACCGCTGAGACCACAAAGCCAGAAGCTACCACTCCAAGGAGAGCTGACTCAATCACTTTGGATTTGAGCTGTCACTCCAAAGACAACTGACTCGACCACTTTGAAAGCATTGAAAAGGGGCCTTCATCGCCTTGTTCATTGCCACCATCGTCATCGCCGCTGCCATCGTCGTGGTCGCCGCCGTCGTCAACAGAACAATGCCCGACGACCCACCACTTCTGAAGATCAAAGACTGAACTATGAACCACGCCGGATCCATGGTGGTGACTATGTCCCTCTTGCTTCCTATAAAGACTCCTTGCTTCTTCTTTCCTATCTTTTCTGTCGTTCCCTTACCCGTTACCCTAATTCATAATAGCGTCCGTCCTCCCCTTCCCCATCTTCCTAATTAACATCTGTAATAAACTGGTAGGACCAACATTTGAACCGTTGTTTCTTAATCTCACGTCAGGTATACAGATATTAAAAGAACCTCCTCTCCCTCCTATAAATTGGAGCGAGACAGTAGTCAAGATCTGAAGTGCTAAGTCTCTTTTCAAAAGAAATGAAGTATTGTAGAGACTACTGCTAAAAGATGGAGGGAACTAAAAGAAGCACCTTTCTAAAAAAATGAAAAGCCAGTCAAATAGTGAAATATTTTTCCATTTAGTTGTGAGCTTATTACAGAGGACAGAAGGATTGGTAATGTGAATTTGAGGAAATCTGGCAGATCTCACCTCAACTGCAGAAGATTGCTCTGTTAAATATTTTCCTCTTCCTGCCTATGTGCACAGTGCCAGGTACAATGTAACTTAACTTGACCCTATGCTAAGACATTTGTACACAATTATAACATCTGTCATTAATACATATAAAGAACATTAGAGGGAAAAGATGGTATTTTGTTACAAGCATTTCAGCTGAATAGAGACAAGGAGTCAAAACATTTAAAAATGATATGAAATATTAGAATATACTTTTGGAAAAACTTGACCTATTCTGAAAAATGGCAGCAACAAAAAAGGGTGGGGAGACTGGGAAAGACTGTTGAGGCAAGTGAATTTAAAAGTCTTTTCAGAAGAAAGGATTGAGAACTTTGCTTTGCGCTGTGAATGATAGGTACAGAAAAAAGTGTCTGATTAAAATTGAGAACATAAAGAGACTAGAGAGAAAAATCTGATAATAAGAGAAATTGAGAGCTGGTAAGAGATAGTAGGAAAATTATAGATTCAACAATTTGGGATTTAATGATGGAACTGCAAAAGGTGAAAGTTAGAAGTAAAGTACTGTAGACAAAGAAAACCTTTAAAGGTAAATATGACAAGCTAATAGAAAGGAAGTTTGAAGGAAAAACAGTGTGTAAGACATGTAGGAATTAAGAGCAAAGATCCCATGTTTTTTTGAAGGTGAAGAAGAATGAAAGGACGCCCACGAAAGACTCAGCCATTTCATAGGTTCCATTCAGTAGACGGAGACAGAAAAACAGATGATAAATGTCTGAGCTAGTTTAAGGTGCAGAGAAGCAGACAGAATAATGCGAAAGATGGGCAAAGAAAGATACAGCTAAAATTAAAGTCTATGGGTATAACAGGGGGAGTGAGGTTAGGGAGGGAAGAATGAATCTGTGAGCATCACAAAATCTGAGAGGATGATAGCTTGGAGATCATAAATACAGATGAGTGACAGACTGTGGAAGAATGAGGGGTAGTGAAAGAGAACAAGTGGTGATTAGACAGAAAAAGCATGAGAACTTGAAGGTAAATAGAATGAGCTGGTTCAGTTGTGGGTTTTTTTGTTTTGTTTTGTTTTGTTTTCTTTACTTTCACCATTAAACAAATAAATGCCTTACTATGCAATACATTTTTCTTCATGTTTAAACCTATTACTTGAACTTAAGTTTTATTTTACATTTCCAAATATCTTTCTGCAGTTTGTTTCTTTCTACTATTAGGTAAAATAAATACTCCAGATTTTCATGAATATGAGTAATTAGAGATTTTCCCATTGGGCAGAAGTATAACTTCATGTCTGCAGTCTAATTAAACAGACTATAATCTATATTTTCTTGGTGTATGACTGCCTCTTATATATCCATCTCCCCTTGTATGTTCATAGTATATTCTATTATCTTCTTGATGATATGACTATAATTTTCTGAATCTATCAGATCTGTTTAGAGAAGTCCAAGATGCAATGGCAGAAAGATATAAATATTAACACGGAAAGTGCACTACATATGGAAAAATGCATCATTTCAAGGAACTAATTGCTTTACATCTGTGAGTGTTAAGTAAAGAATCCTGGGTTTTGTTTAGTGTTTGGTGTTTTTTATTCAGAATGCTCATATGCTAGATTTGGTTTGTTGTGTTATTTTTTTTGTCTTTAAACCTGTAGCCTGTCATATCACATGTACAACATATGAAATGAAGTCCAAATTGATACTTGCTACAAATTAAGCTGAAGAAGGTCTGTGTCTGGCTATCCTAAAGCTGTGAATTGAGCCTTCATGGTTGGCTGGTTTTATTTCAAGTCACTTCTTTTCATTACAGTTGCCCCAACTATGGACTTGATTTCAGAAGAGCTTAAGATCTGAGTGCAGGCAGTTTTGACATTAGTTATATGAATAAGCGTCATGGTGGGGGAGTTTCTTCAGATTTGAGATCAGAATTTGTGCAAACAGTGACTCCATCACCCAAATAAATACATGAGTGACATTAATATCATAAAAGCATTGCAGAAAAAAAGGAGAAAAAAAAATAAAATAAAATACAAGAGCCCACAAAGACAAAAACAATTCTTGAGAAACACTAAGCTCTCACATGAAACACAACTTCTAAAGTGTGATATTACACTTTGATGCATATGTCTTTAATGCATGCAACTTGGAGATGATACACTGTTATTAGAGACTCATCATGCCTGATGTGCAATGCAGAGGCGTTTGCTTTGATGAATTGGAATTTGCTGTCATGAATCCAATGGCAGCAATGAGACACATCACTACCACCAACATTTGGAGGCTTATAGTTACAATTACCCTATATTAATACGTAGACATATAGAGGATAGAAGCAAATCTTTATCTTTTTTAATCCTTCATCATAAAATTCTTATTTGATTGTTTTGTACTGCCTATGTGTTTCAACCTTAATCCTACATATCCAAATAACATTTAATCCTTATAGCTACACTAAGTGTTCATATCACTAAACATGTATCTTATTCTAGACATATTACTGTGAGATTTATGCATACTGTATTAAGATGCTAAGAAAGAAAGAAATGTGAGGAAAGCATTTCTTCTCTACTTAAAAAGGATTTTAGCTATGTAAGATATTTGAGAACAGTATACATAGGAGGAAGAAAGGAAAAATGGTAGGAGCTGAATTCTTGGTTATATAGCATATACTCATTGGTGATAGAGGAGACTTTTTAAAATTGCAGATACACAAGTTACAGCTGCTCTGGCTATACTGCATGTCATCTAGTTTTAAAACAGAAAGTCTGGCTCTGTTTATTCAATGTTAAGACTATCAAGCACTTAAAAGTCGTGTAAATGGGAACTTATAAAGAGCGTATGGGAATAACAAGAAATTGTATAGGTTTCTGAAGTTCTTAAAATTTAATGAAAGGGTGAAAAATTTTGCTCATCAATCTAAAAGTTTTGAAAAAGTAAGTATTACTAAATGTTTATTTCTCTTCTTACAGAGATGCATACTAAAACCTCCAGCAAATTCCCAGACTTCGGGCAAACTACAAGTGTATGATTGCCTTACTCTTTTCTTACCCCTAATGTTTGCATAAAGTTCACATCTGACCGAGTTTTACAAATCAAAAATTTTATCCATAACTGGGCAAACTGTATGAATAACATAAAGACTACGTCTTATGCTTGTAGAGTAACAGCTAGGAGGTTTGCCAGCTGTAAAGCTAGCAAACTTGCAGTATCCCTGGTAGAGCATTCTGTTTAGTATGAGTTTGGGCATGCCCAGAGAAGCAGCAAAAAAATAAAAGGTGTTGTCATACTGCTGTCAAACATTGGAGAGAGTAAACCTTCTGGTAGTAACAGAAACCTTCATATTTATGTTTATGTTCATAAGCATAAAGTAATAAGCTACCCTTTTCTATATATAGTTTTGAAAGAGCACATAAATATTAACTCTATATTAAGCTGAAAAGGCTAAAAAAGTAGATAAGACTACTTAATTCTTATGTTTCAGGCTTCTTCAGCAAAAGCTAGAAATACGGAATAAATAAACATTACAAAATACAAAAAAGTACTTTTTAAAATTTGTTTGCTTGTTTATGTTTCATGAAGCTTATTCACTAATGCACTACAGGCATTTCAGTAGTCGCTATTACACTGGTGTTTGTTCTTATATCTTATACATAACGTTCATCCTCATTTATGATTATATCAACAACAGGAGAACAATTGTGTATCATTTTCTGTCAGAAAGTCTGAAAATATGAGTTGAACTGGTATCAGAGGGAACTGATGAAAATATCAGTTATGCAAATATCAGTTATGCAAATTGCTCAGTATTGTGCTTAAAAGAAGAGGTGATACATTTGCAGCTTAATTAAAATCAGACTTTTAATTGCATTAATTCCTCTAGGAATGTGTATACATCAATATAGCTCTTTGTCACATCACGGAAGTATAACATTATTCCAGAGACAGTTTCTGTGCAGCCTGCTTTACTACTGATTTGCTTGTACAAAAGTCTTCTGAAAACTATTTTATTTATCATTTAATTAAATATCTTTTTTTTATTATTATTTTCTTCAGTACTTTGAATTCTTTGAAATTATCTTCTTGTTTCAAAAAAGGAAAAAAAAAAGTTAATTTCAGTTTTATAGGTGCTTACATTTATATTTGTTTGGTTGTGTGCTTGTATATTTGCTGTTGTTGGATTTTATTCTGTTTAGTTAATATTAAATATAAGTTTCACTATCTGTGTGTCTTGATTGTGACACGCTATACCTGGTTCCCTTTTTAATTTGTCTGAGCCTGTCTTATCATTAGAAATGTAGTCTGATATTGATTATATAATTCATTTAGCTGTCCGCAAGATGACAGATCTGCTTATTGTCACAAGAAAGTTGATATACTATACTTTGTTTACAAAGGTTGTACAACACGCAGAAAGTAATGTATAACTACAACATTTTTATAGATTTTACATATTATGTGCATTTCATTAACCATTACATCCAGAAAGAAATGTATATTTATTTGATAAAAATTGAAATTGGCACTAGAATAACTCACATTTATTGGTTGTGGTCGAAAAGAAGAGAGCCAGGAGGAACTCAGAGGTGAATTAGCTTATGTACCTTTTAAAAAATTTCAGGTTTGCTAGGCTCTCATGTTTAACTCTTTCAACACTGTTTTAATCCATAGAAATTTCCTCCAGCCTTCTGAAGTTTCATTTTGAGGATATGGTATACTGCATATAATTATGAGCACATATGGATTCTGCTTTCCTGGATGAGCTTCTCACATATATTCAGTAGATTAAGAAGAGTTTGTCTTGTTAATCCTATACATTAAAATATAATCCTGTTCATAGTTTAATGCTACATTGAAGTAGACATATTTTAAAGTGACGGTTCTAGGAAATACTGTTCTTTCTGTAAGCACAGTCCTTCTCTACGTAGAGTCCTGCACAAAACCTGGATTAATGTATTGATTAAAAAGTAATCACCCTCATCATTCTCTTTTCCAACTACACATTTTCAGCCAACCACTACTTGTAGTCCCTGTTCATGGAACCCAAGTTCCTTCCAGGGGTTCTCTCAGAAATGGAGTCTGTAGGGGATTTGAACATATGGATATGAGGTGCAAGGAGAATGGAACTCAGTGGATCAGATAGTGTGCTTAGCATCTCACGATCATGCTGCCAAAAATGCTGTGCACCGCAGAGATATTTGCAAGTAATTATCAACAAAGAATAATGGGAATATTGAAATTTTCATAGTCAAAAATTAGTCTTTCCTGCATTTGAGTCTGATGCACTTCATTTTAAAAGACTAAAGCAGTCTTCATTCCAATTAAATACGTAAAAGAACAAGGGAATTTTGTGGGGATTCTTCAAAAACTCATAGTTTTCTGTTATTCTCAGGGCATTTCATTCTTTATGCAAGTATGTTTTGCAAATGGTGAATACTTTCATTTATAAAATAATAATAATAATAATAATAATAATAATAATCTGCAACAATTAGCAACCATACAAATCCATAAAACTCCAAGTTTTATGAGATGTAGGTACAAGAGGTTACAGACATATTAAATGATCAGAAAAAATGTCCTTACATTCAGACAGTAAAAATGAACACTTATGGTTAAGAATTTTTGCAACATTATATTTCACTTTCTAGGCAAAATTCCCTTATATTTCATTTAAATATTAATTTTACGTACTTTGTATGCATCAAAAATTTGTATGCATCAAAAATTTGTTCTGTGATGTTCCTCCAAAATTCATGATGATTTTTCTGCTTTCTTGGGACATATCAAGAGATAATTACTGTTTTGTTTGTTTGTTTGTTTCATTTAGAAAAAAAAAAAGGTACAAAAAAAACCCCAAAATCATAGAGTTATAAAAACGTATACATTTATGGATGTCTATGTCTGTTTACACAGTGCATATATACTTAATACATTTATTCACTAAGTGTGTAAATAAGCACTTCTGTGAATAATATCCACACAACTTTTTTAATAGCATGTTAGTATTTTCACGTAAGTTTTCAGTCTTATTTTCACACAAAATTTGAATGTTATTGATGCATAACACTCTGTAGAACCTTTCAGTGAATTCAAATCAGATATACAGATTTTCATTTTATGTTTGTCGTTTTTATAAGATTTTATACACTTTGTTTCAATAGAAACAATGATTTATATTTGAAGAAAAAAAATTAAAAATACATTTTCATAAAAAGGGCACAAATTATTGATAAACACATCTATGTGTGCAGATTGGTTATTTCTCAGAGGTTATTTGGGGTCATAATTGTAAATCTCATTATCTTGCTTGAAGGAGAAGGTCTCTTTCATTATTACAGTGCTGAGGTCCATATCCCTGAAGCTAATTGCAAGGTATTGCTTCAGAGTTCTAATTGTTTGCCATCAAAATAGCTGTGTAAGCTTGATTAACAGTGTTCAGCAACATTCATAATAGTCCAAGCCTGGTCCTGCATAAAATAGAAACTGGAAAAAAATCAATAAGATTTAATAAGATCAGGAACAATCACTTACAATAGTACATCAATCACACAAAGTAATAGGTGCAGGATTTGATAGGGTCCTGAACTGCCTGAGAGATTCATAACCAGTACTCGTTAATGATTTGTTCATTTACATTTTATCAATCCAGCTACAGCTGACAAGCAGAAGGAGCAGTAAAGAAATATGTTGACTTAAACTCAAGTTTGCAATTAAAAAAATAACAGACAACTTAATAGAAAAAATCAGACTTCACTGTAGATGCAGGGTGCGTATGTATGTACATGTATCCTGTTTTGCTGTGAGATTATTATAAATGACTACACTATAGTGGCTATTAGTGTACCCATAATTCCTCAGGAAGTCTGATAATGTCTAAGCAAAAGTACAACAAAATATAAATTCTCCTTGGTGCTTTGCAATGTTTCTCTCTCATTGCATTTCACATAGTTTCATATTTAATATGAAACATGCATATTGCCTTGTTTTCGTGCCCTTTTAAATAAATAAAGCCCTGGGCTTTGCCTTGGGCCAAACCCATATCAAACACAAAAACACTAATAATGAGATGGCTTTCCGGTGATTATTATTTAGCATTATATTCCATATCAGCAGATTTTATTTCTTTCTAAAGTAATGAAGTTATATTTACTATCTGAACTTTTTTAAAAAAATTGTCACAGTGGATAATGAATAAACATCAGATGTCATTTATCCAGAGTCTTTCCTGTTTGTAATGCATCATTTTTTGTTTAAAATAAGAAACCCAGAGTCAAGTCAAGCTAAAGTGTGCTACAAAAAAGCATGAGCTGCCTTTTGTCTGGATAAGTTATTTAGAGAGTGATTTTGTGAAACAGTCTGCAGAACACGTTCTTTTGCCTTTTTTGGATCCATTTTGATCAGTACCTCATTATAATCCAGATTACCAGCCTCCCTTTTCTGTGGAGTAGTTTGATGTTAAACATATTAATTTTAATTTGCATTCACATTAATGTGTTTCTTTAGTCCTTCCATTGGATTTTTTTTTTAAATAGAACCTTAAAATATTTATTTATTTGTTTTTGGAAAGTATCTTTTTACTCCAAGCAAACATTAGTTTCATACTCTTTTCTGGCTCATTAAAAATGGAGCAGCAAATCAGTGTGTGTTACTGTCATGTCATCCTGATACCTCTACTGTCCAATATCAGCACAGAGAAGTGTATTTTATTGTGAGGTTTAAAATTGAGACTGACATGCAATGGCGTGATGTGGTAGGAATCTGGTTTGGGTTTGGGTTTCCTATCCTACAACAGATTCTCTGACCCCAGAAACTGTAATGGAGAAGTTTACCAGGTTAGGTGACCATATGATTTTTAAGGGAAAAGGGTAACTGAACTTAGAGTCTGACCTATGCTATGATTTTAAGTTTATATCACTACAGTCTCAGTCTATATGTTTCATGGAAAAGGAAAGAGAAGGTTGGTGGCATTGTTAGAAAATTGGCTCAATCTCCTACTGGATTTCAGAAATTGTATCTTTTATATTGCTATTCTGGGACATGTAAAAACTATCAGTTAGTGTATTAATCATGGATTAGTCATAATAACTATT
Organism: Perdix hodgsoniae; assembly: GCA_035772895.1. Taxonomy (NCBI): domain Eukaryota; kingdom Metazoa; phylum Chordata; class Aves; order Galliformes; family Phasianidae; genus Perdix; species Perdix hodgsoniae. The sequence goes on from JAPSGF010000011.1 coordinate 4,057,460, forward strand.
AATTTTACAGCAATTTCAATTTTTTATAACTTTACAAATATATCCTGAACTGGCTAATTAAATCCACAAGCTGTATTAAAATCTGAGCAGTTATAAAAGAGAGGGAACGATTTGAATAATATAATAATTCTTAAATACAATAATTCTTCTGAAAAGGATATTCTTTTTCCGCTCCTGAGCAGGCCATTAATAATCAGTGATTTTTACAAATATTTTTGCTTCAGAAAATGGATGTTTCATGCATGAAAACAAAAGACTGAATTTCTTAGATATTTTTGGTGAAAATATTAACTTGGCTATTAGATGTCTGGGAATCAACAGCTGCAGTATTTAATTCTCTGAGTAGGCTTGATGAAATAGTTCCCTTTGCCAGCTGCTATTCTAGCCTTCCCTGTAAATTTCTGTACAAGACTCACAGATGCCCTGCAGCATCTTCCAAACTACTGGAGTCATCAACAAGAAGCAAGGATGCATTGTCTTCCATTCATGTTGAGTCCAGTTTGCAGACAGTAACTTAAGCTAATACATGTCCCATTCAAACATTACTGTGACAAGAACAGTTGCCTCAGAAGGAAAGAACACAGAGAACTTGAACAGTTGCCTTTTCAATTTACTGACAGATATGAGTTAAAATCATCAGTACCAGCCTATATTCTGTGTTCCCTGATTAAACACATGTGCTTTCAGGGACAAACCTTCATTCTTCACTGCTGTGCTGGCAATGTAATCTGAAAATCTCTTTAAAGAAAAATAAGTTTAAAAGGAAATTTATTTCAACACCCTGCCTCAGATTCCCCAGTCCACAAGAATAAAACCAGCTACTTCTTTTCTGTTGAGTCATTTGTTCTCAGAACTATAGGTGCATGGTATTGTAAGCTTTCTGCAAACAGATAAGATCTTTTGAGGTGCAAATATATCACATGGGATGGTGATGGACCTTATTCATCTGCTTGTGGCTGGGGTGCTTTGTCTTTTAGTAAGCTTTCTCTCATGATATTTCTTGAACCATGGAGCCTACAATAGTGCATCCTGGCAAAATCTTCTGGTGCTAGATCAGATAGATCCTAGACCATCCCAAACAGCAAGGCTGAACACATAGGGTCAGAGCAAAGAAGAAACCTCTGTAATGGCTTGTGATGCAAGGAGAATTACAAGAAACCAACTCTAATGTCACACGTAGAGGACTGGAGATATCTGCATGACACAGACACTGCTATCACTTGCAGGTATGTCCGATGATTGATAACATCAAATGCTATCATTGCTATTTAATGAGTGTATCCTTGCTTGGTCATTCAAGAGGATATCTAGGGGCCAACTCAGGGGAAAAATCCTCTAGATAATTTTTTTTATCAACCCAGTCAGTGGGAAGCTGAACAACATAATGAACAAGATATAGAAATTTGAGGAACTTTGTTGGGGGGGGGGGGGGGGGGGGGGGGGGGGGGAGGAACTTTTAAAACACTAAGCTTACGGCATAGAACTATCAGATAGCTTTACAAATTTTATTAAATGTGAGCATGAAAATAAGTAAGTAATTATCTTTTGTTGCCTCTGTATTTTATTTTATTTTTTTCCTTTTGCAGTGATTATGTTATTTACCCCATGCTTGTAATGACTCATCAAATCTAAAAACAGAATGGTACAAAGTTCATATTTTTTGGTCAAAAAAAAACATACACCAGAACATAGAGTTCAGAAGCAGCTTTTCCCTTTCCAAAGTGCTACGTTAAGAAGTGTTTTAATATTTGCTGCTCCTGAAATTTATATGTGACATGATCACATTATTCTAGATTTTGTGGATGTTTAAATGTGTAACAGAGCTATACTTCTATTTATTTGTAGAAAGAAGTGACAATGGAGAGCTGTCAGGAATTCTGGATGAAGAATGAAAATAACACTGAAAAACGTGATCTTCTTCCAGAGAACCAACATGAAGGCAAGATCCATTTCTGGGTAACAACTGCAAACAAACGTCACGTTCAAATTATTTCCATCCACAAAAGAGACAGAGAAGAGTAAGACCTTAGACAGTATGGCACTGATTAGTGTACAATAAAGACACAGAAAAAAGTGTTATGACCTATGGCAGACAACTGGTCTGAACATTTGCTTGTGAATGCCATAGCAAAAGAAAGACATAGCAAATGAGAATTAGGGTTTAGAGCAGTGACAAAATTTTCACTTCAGACAAAAGTAAAAAAATAAACTCATGCTTACAAAATTCCAATTATTATTCATGAGCCCGCATGTGTTTTTGAGGCCCAGTTTTAAAAACAACAAATTGAAAATAATGTAAATTTTGAAGAGGGCATTAAAATAATACTGATTTTTGTCTGGAAGTGTACTCCAATTTTGAAGGCTTTATGAATGACTTCTATTATTTCAAGCTTTTGTCCTAGAATATTTAAAATATAAGCTTAATTTTCTTCTTTTTCTTCTTCTTCTTCTTCTTCTTCTTCTTTAAACTTGTCACCATGTTGTCATTTTTTGTCATGTATGTTATTCCAGAAGGATTTGATGTCTGGAGTGATTGCATAAATCAACTCAACTATGTCACTACTTATAAGTTTGCAATGTGTTAACTCTCTTCATAATTTACATAATGTTTAAATAATATACCTTCTTTTTCCCTTATCCCTACATTAATGTGATTAGAATCAGTGGAAGCGCTGTAATTTTCTTGTAAGGTGTGCTTTCCACCTACACTTGCTTATTACAAGAAGTATCATTTCTAAAACTAACAGCCTCTGATCAGTTTAGCTGTCAAAATTTTTTTTCTGAGAACAAAAATGCATTATAAAATATATTATTGTTTCTATTTAGTATTCCCATTACAGTAAACAAACATCAGAAAATTGTTGCTTTATCTTATTTATTTCCATGCTTACATCTAACTGTAAGTAGAAATGGAATACATCTTCTGATATATTATGCAATTAAATTGATGGATGGTTAATTGAGTCAGTATGGCATACCATATGTGTACTCCTGACCTGAATGTCACTGGTCAGATTAAGGCTTCACACATTTGGCCAAAGAACATATGCTGTTATTCAGAATGTGACTCTAGATGGGATTTTAGTCCATGGAAAAAATCATCATAACTGGCTTTGCTCTTTGCTTGTCAGAGCACTGGCTCCTTAGGAGTCCAGCTGTAAAGAACTTTAAAAATAATGAAAGTTATTAATTAAAAGCTTACTGACATCATGGCCATTAACTTTGTCAGGCTCTTTCATTAATTTATTTTATCTCCCTTATTATATGACATATCCTTATCACAGTGTTTATGCCTTTGCACATCACATCATATCTTATTGGACTTAATTTGTGTTTGGGTACTGTGTTTTTTTCTAATGCTCGCCTTCTTTTTAAACAAATATTTTTCTTATTTGTGGGAATGATGCATGTCTAAGCAATAAAGTAACGGAAGGAGGGGAGCTCATATATCTTTAATGACAATGACACATAGACATCAAAACACATACAAACTGACACAAAAACATGCATGTATATATAGTTACATCACAACTGCAAATAACAGGTATTTTTAGAAGTGCCTTGCTAAAACATTGTTTTCATAATGATTAGTCCTAGTTTTTGGCAGATTTAATATTTCTGTTTTATCTTATTTATCTAAATAATATTTAATGACATTCTATTTTTTGTCAGCTATTTTGCATATTTTTCTTCTAAGCTAGCTATTATGGGAGCTATTTTAGCTTCACAAATGTTTTAAAGTAAATTATGTTATTTTACAAAATTATTGCAGTAGAACATACATCTTAGCAATAACGTTTTATCTTTGACATTGCTTTGATGAGTCATCCATTTTGACATGTAGCTGTCTGCTTTAAAGCTATTTAGTTTGCATCAACACAGAGATAAAACAAGACTTGAACAATGTGTACTATAGAAGCAAAATATATACTGTCATTACATGGTTAGAAAAACAAAGATTTGTAATGGGAAAAACAGCTAATAGAGAAATATCTCTGATTCCGTCATTGTTTATTGTAGCAAACTTGTGTATCCTTTGTCCACTGACTTAACCTAGAAAAAGGAGTAGCAGCATCTTTGCTGCATAATTTGTTACTACCACACTGAGGAAGATTATGATAATGTACATATAACAAAACTGACAACAATGGACGAGTACTGTAATTGTGAACTAAATTCAAGGAGCCTGCTCTGAGCATGAGAACTGAGTGTCTTCATTATGATTAGCTTACCTTTTCAAGTGTTCTGCTAGAAACCTCTATCACATAAATTGAGGCAGGAACTTTATTATCATCACTATAGCAACTGCAGGGAATTTTATTTCAAAACAGTTGGCTACCTGAAAATTTTCTCATGTTGGAAAGAACAGCAGATGATATATATACATTTTAATTCATTTTCGTTTATTCTTGTTCTGAAGTGTTCCATAAATGAATGAAAGACATTTTTTTTTTTTTTTTTCCTTTTTAAAGACAAGGTGGGCAGTTCCATCTTAAATTATTTCTCTATAATCTAGCTTTTTTATTAGGAGAAAAAAAAAGGATTGGCAGATCTTCATTGTAATGTTTTAAAATGCAAAATTTTAATTATGCTAAAACATGGAACATTTCATATAGGCCTACTTAATGCACAGTTCTTTTCATTATTTAATTTTTTAGCTTAGCTGCTACCTGTTTTTTTCTTTTGACTTTGATCTTAAATCACATAACCTCTCAGCAACAGAGAAATGTGCAATTTTTTTCCTGTGATGTTATTATATTCTGTGCCTAAAGAAAATGAATAACTACACACATGAGCTTGTAGAAGATGTGAGTGAACTGTAGATGCACACAAAAATTGAATACAAATACAAGGAAGTGTCTCTTTTTTGTCCATAAAAGGACTGATCACATGTTCACAGCTAGAATTTTTATTGCAGAACACTTTTCTCCTAAAATTGCACAAGCCCCCTATTGTTGTGTTTCCATAATTACAAAACTAGCTTCATACTGCAGACAATAGTAATGCTTGAGAAATTGGCACAGGACATGTATTGAAACCATACAAATGAATTTATTTATTATTCCATTTTGCACCATATAATTCTGATTTTCTTTAAAGGGAAGAGAGCAAAAATACAGTGTTTTTAAAATATGTATTTTTATATGCCTGAGAACTATAGAAATATATCTTACTGCCTTGAAACCTTTTTTCTCTATAAAGTATAGTAAAAAATGCAAAAATTCTTATTATTTATGCATTGGGGTGGTGTTCCATTATGAAAGTACTGGGTATCTCAAAAGTACTCCATATACCAAATATAAACCAATAGTCACTTCTTTAACAAGTGACTTTTTTTAATTGAAAAATACAGCATAAAGTTTCCTGCAATCTGCATTAATGAGGAGACTACACAAAAGAACAACCTCAGCGTTCTGCCATTTGCACCTTCCTTGTAACCAAATTTCTCTAAACTCTTCCTAATAAAAAATAATATTTTGTACATCAGATTTCAGTGTTTTCTTCCTTCCACTGTGAAATCAAAAGATGTTAATTTACTTTCATAGACAGAAAAGCATTTAAAGGATTGCTGAAGATGAGAATGTAGGATTGAATGCAAAATAGCCAATGTAGGTGAACATTTTGTGTGATGCTCAGTTTTGTTTGATATAGTCTTAGGACTCTCACCAAGATGCTTACCTTAAGAATGAAGTGGTCCCAGCTTCCTTATGTAATTTATATAGAAAGGTTGTCCCTTCAGAATATAATCAGAATTATTTTCTGGAAGTGCCTTTCTTCTTCCATTGACTATCTTGGAACCTAGGGTCATTGTTCTCTGTTGTTATCCTCACTTCTGTAAAATTCTATCAGGTAAAAAACTTTTGTATCAGATATTCCTCACAGTGGAAATGTATATATTTCAATTCAGTTTTTTTGTGTGTTTGTTCACTAATTTGTTTTTTGTATCTTCAAGCTTGATTTATATATAATCCTGTTGAAGTAGACCCCCAATGCTTTGTAGTTAATGAGTGTCATGCCAGTGACTTCCACAGGGACAGGATTTCCTCTGTATCCATATGATTGACTATACGTTAGAAATGGCAGTCTGATGAGTTTGGGTAGTTTTGCAAAAGATCAGAAATTAAATTCTTTTTGAGCACCACTGAAATAATTAATAAAAGAACATCAGGTATTATAGCCCATAAAAATACAAGCAACTGCTTTGTGGACGACTAGTGATAATACTTTGAAATATTTCTAACCACTGGATTAGCCAATGTAAATTATTGCTCATCCATTCTGAAGCTGTATTATTATAATTATTAATGATAACAAAAGTCCTGTGCCAATATTATTGTTTTTGAAATTGAGTTCTCAGTTTACTAAGACAGAGAATGCATCAACCAGTGCATTTAGGTGAACTCCAGTATTTAACTGAAGTCCCACCAGTGCCAGCCTTGCACTGATGATTATCCACTCGCAGTTGTAAGATTTGGGCAACGTGCAGAAAGCCATGTGCACTAGGATGTGCTGTTAGGCTTTGCCACCTCATGGGCTTTGGCTGCCTTTGTTCTGGCATGGCACAGCTGCAGGGTTTTCTTCAGAGCTGAGAGTCTTGTTGGTAGCTCTCACTTTTCTTCACTTGGAGTTTGACTTTATGGTCAGGCCCTTGCTCTTGTTCCTTGCTGTAACAATCTTTTGTACCTTGTTGATCCCGATCCTGATCCCTGAGGTGTCAGGGTTTCATTATGGGCCTCACCAGGAATGTATCTGTGATTCCTGCGTTGATCCTCATCATCAACACTGCTCTTCTTGTTTGGCAAAGTGAGGTGGTGCCCCATTGAAGAGGCACTACCTTGTCTGTCTGCACATTACCCACAGCCACTGGTTGGATGCCCTTTGTGAAGCAACCCCCTCATCCTTCTCCCTGGCAATGTAACTGCCAAGGATTAAGCTGTAAGCAATAGAAAATCAATATTATTACAGAAGTTGTTCAAGATTTTTTTGTTATTATTATTTTCTTTCATTCTCAGTACCAGTTTTGATAAACTCGCAGAAGCTGCAATACAGCTGCTATACAGCTTCTGTCTGTTTTCACTACTCATATACTCTGTTGTAAGAAAATATTTCACTTAGCAAAGCAGGCATCATGACAGAATGTGAATGATTACCTCCATGACTAAAGGATTAAGGTGCTTGTTTGTGATTTTGATTAAGGAATTGCAGCTTTAGAGAAACGAACATTTGTGTAAAAGAGAACAGTACTAACAGAACACAAGGCAAACACAGAGAAACTGAATCAACATGTGATGCTGGGACCTGGAAAGTGACTACTTTAACTTCATTTCTCAAACACAGATAAATGAGGTGACAGCAACTGGTTATCTGAGGAAATCTGAAAGGTTTGTTCTCAATGATTTGTTCTCAAGGTCTCTCTGCAGAAAAGAGAGTAACGCTGCAGTGAAGTTCAGAAGAATTTTAATTTTTTGTTGGAAATTCAATTCCCTCCTGTTTGTCCAAAGGGCTACCTTCTTTATATTCTTATGCACAGATATTAACACTTAGCATAATAACAAAGAAACAAACAAACAAACAAACAACATGGTTTAACATTGATGTCTTTTTTGACTATCAAAAAGTGTTTATTTTTCATCTTTTCTAGTCCTTCACCATTTTCAAACTCTTGAAATACTGGAAATGATAACTCATGCATAATACATTTGGTTAAAATTCTATGAAGTTTTTTTAATTTGAATTTATTTAGGAGTCAAATTAATCTCATTTTTCTCCTTGAATATGTTATCATTTCTTGTAAAGTAATCATTAGAACATTTGAAATAATAGAAGTAGAACAAGAAAGCATACAAAATATGTAAGTTTAATAATAGATTGCTCTGTTAAGTCAGAAAGAATTAAACAATTGTAGACAGTAAATATTTTAATGCATGTTCTCCTTGTACCTTGTTAATTCAGTTACTTACATTAGAATAGTTACGAAAGAAACAACATTTTTTGCTAAGTTACTTACTACTGGAGCAGTTTTAAAAAAAAAAAAAGTTTATGCAATTACAACACATATGAATGAACAATATTATGTTTATATCTAATTTAAGAAATGTGTTTCTAGGGAGTCAAGAAGCAGGTTCATGTTGTGTCCATGACAGAGGGGAAGGGGAGGTATCTTGCTTTGTTACAAGAAAAAAAGAAACAGGGTTCTTCTAAGATTATCTATTCATGCTGAGAAGTTTGGACAGAGGAACACTCCTGAAACAAGATCTTGACCAGGACTGACACGTGAGATTCAAGGAAAAATTTGTTCAACTGACAATAGGCAGGAGGAAGGATGTGGGAAATTTATAGACTGACTTTACATTAAAGACACTTCACAATGGTAAAAACATAGATAAGAAAGATTTCTCTTTGAACTATTAGAGATATTCTTAAAAATACAGGGTACGTTTTTCCATAACATTATGGTTGTAGAAAACAATATCACTTTTAATTGAAGGTATAGATCTGAAAGAATAAAATTTTATATTACCATTTAAAATATATATACAAATGACTCACCCTGTTTTGTTTGTGAAATTCACTGAAGAGTGAAGCTGTAAAACCTCCTGAGAAATTACCCGAAGAAATAAAGGCCACAGAATGCTACTTGAAGCCACTGCCAATTCATAACTCAACGGAAATTCTTAGCACTCCAGCTCCAGAAGAAAAAAATAAATAAATTCTCTTACCTTCTGGGACTTCCTGAAAGTAGGAAGAGAAGGGGAAAGAGAAAACTGAGACATCATTATTGACTTATTGTTTCCATAAAGCACTCCTTTTTCCTCCTCTCAGCTGAAGACAAATGATGTCTTTTAGTGTGGAAGGACACCTCATTTCCCAGAGAAAAGCAGAGGACCAGAATTCACTGTACCCTCATTGCACTCACCTTCATTGAACATAGTTCAGCTGTTTGACCATCTTAGAAGGAAAAGAAGACAGCTCTGCATCATTGTATCAACTTGCAGTTCTACGTTTCCCTTATTCACAGTAAAATGGAAAAATGCACACTTAGAAGAGATCATTTTTTCTCTTATTTCTAGTAACAGAGATCAATGGCGAGTAATACAGAGACTAGTGCATTTACAGGATTCAACCTCAGAGTTTTCTGCTCTACTGTACTTTGGTTTGGCTGATTTTATGTACAAAAGAGACTATTCAATATTCAAATGGATGCCAAGCACAGTAGTATAGTGCTTTAACCTTTCCCTTTGAGATATTTTAGTTCAGTTGGTGGCAGAGAAAACCACAAACTGTGGCATGACTGTCAGTCTCATAAATGATTTGTGACTGTGTAAAGGCAGATGCCTTAGCTGTCATGTAGTCTGCACACAGGCTATGCTGAAAACGTAACTCAGACCCGTCTGCTCCAGGAACACAGGCCTTTTCCATTTGTACTGTTCCATTAGCTGTTGAAATGGTTTAAAACTAGAACAATTTATCCCTTTCCCTTTTGAACTTCAGTAAAATAGGACAGAGCTCTGAAATGGCTTTCATTTACAAACCAAAATTCTCCCAATGTGATTTTCTAAAGCAAACATTTAAATCCAGTGATATCTAAATAGCTGTCAACAGTATTATAGGGAGCTGTAGAAAACTTTAGAAGTAAAGCTCAGAAACAGATACATTTTCCTGGTTTCAAGTGTCATTGTAAACCACAGATTCATAAATCTGGATTGAGTATAACATCTAATTTATGGGTTTGGATAGAAACCACCTAAAAGCTGCAAATGCTTGGGAGCTTTTATTGTAAAAGACCCAAAATTGCAATTCTGGCTAAGATTTGCTATTTGAGGTAGTTCACTAGAACCAAAAAATCACAAAGCAATGTTAGGAAGAAGTGAAACCATGCAAGTTGAAGTCAGAAAGGAATGCACCAACATTTTGGAAACAAAACAACCCATAGATCACTCATGAGGTTTTTTTTTTTTAGGCCAGAGATTAGAGGACAGTCACAAAGCCCACCATGTATATACCTCTATTCTATAGAAAACCGAATATTCTTTTCTCTGATTTAAGAGAGGTTGAAGGTCAAAAGGATTTTTACAGGCCATAGAATTAACTATAAAAAATGTATGACAGAAACTTGCAAATTCCCTATTGTTTACTGATAAAAGACAGCAACGTTGCCTCCTTTTTTTGATCAGCTCTTACCAATGTTTTTAAGTATCTAAAGGGCAATTGTCAGGAGGATGGAGATGGGCAGTTTTCAGTGGTGCTCAGTCACAAGGGGCAACGAGAGCAAGCTAGAATGCAGGGCGTTCCATTCTTTCTTGAGAAATAACTTATTTACTTATTTACTTATTTACTTATTTACTTATTTATTCACTTATTTACTTATTTACTAATGGTGACAGACATTGGAACAGCCAGCTCAAACCTGTGTGACCTACTGTAGGGAACCTGCTCTGAGAGGGGGGGTTGGACTAGATGATCTTCAGAAGTCACTTGTAACCCTTATGATTCTGAGATTCTGTGTGATTATTTATTCTCTTGTAGAAGAATTGCAGCATTTTTCTGAAACTTTAAAGGAAACATTCTAACGATATTACAGGAAACAATATTTTTCCAGTTATGCATTTAATCATAACAGCAGTGCTGAACAGTATTCTGTATTTTCTGTATTTTTGTATTTCAGGCTGTTTTGATTTTTTTCTTTTTCAAAATTCATTGTGCCTATAGATCTTCTGATGATTATATAGAAAAGACTAGAACAGAGATGTAGTGTTTAGTTGCTGCTTCCAAAATTTATACTGCCAGTAGCTTAATGAACCCTCTGGAGATATGCTCCCACATGGAGCAGGTTTGGTCTTTGCTTGAGAAGGTTTAAATTAGTTATTTCTTAGAATAACCTGTGATGAAAGCAATGCTACCAACTGCTTTTCTTGTCACTAGCTCGTCAGAGCAATAAACCAATTAGTTGCTGCTATAGTAAGACTCATTTCTTGCTGTTTTAAATTCTTGGATACACAGCACCTCACATACTTTTAGAGTCAGCAATTTCAGTTCATTATGATTGCAAATGAATGTGTTTCTTCACAAAAGCAGTTTTGTTGTCAAAAAGGACTTGTTACATCATTGTTTTATGAAGTGCTAGGAGAATACTAGAGTGTGGGGGTGGGAGGGAAGAGAGGAGGAAGTAGTTTGCTTCTTGAGAGATTTCAACCATTCATTTTTTATTAATTCTTTTGAAAAATGTTTACCCCTCATTTAGAAGTAGCCACGTATTGCTCCTGATTCACTGTTTGTAACAAATACCAGTGTAGACCGGAACTGAAGCTCATACTTTTCTGGAGGTTTAAAATTTCTCCTTTGAAAATGCTATCAAATAAGAAATTATTTTCTCCCTGGAAATTAAATGTGCTTGAGAACTTAAACAATGTATTTGGATTTTATGAACATCCATTCATTTACTGCTTAGAAAGGAGACATCATTTTGCCATATCTGATCACACAAAGTATTGTACATCTTTTGAGGAAAGTGGAATATCCTTACCTTCTAAAATGTTCTCAACAGGAATGCCAAAGGCTTGGCTCCAGAGTAACCAATAAGATACAGAGTAAACAATTAATTCATATGTTAATTGTCATGGAAGAAGGTCACAGCACCCCCAGCACAGTAATATGTCAGAGAGATTCAGCTTCTGAAATTATGCACATGATAGGTAGGTCTTGGAAGTGTCATTACTGGCAACACAGTTCAAAATTGTATTTATTTATGGGGTATTGGTTTTTTATCATGTGATCCATGTAAGACAATAATTAGCATTCAAACAATTAAACTATTCTTCAATAATAATTAATAATTATTATTAATAATTATTTGGCTAGCTGACAAGCATTGCAGTTATGAAGTGCTTTCTTTACCAAACAGAATTTGTCCTGAATGACATCTGGGAATGGGAAAAAGGATTTCATCATGACAAGCACAGCAGTAAGCTCCTGTTCTGGTGAGGATTGCCCTTCACTACCATCATTTCCTTATGCATGCTCCGGAGTCCCAAAGAGATAATAAATAGAGTAGACAAGATGGACATAAAAATGAGACTTTTTTTTCTTTTTGTGCCTCTTTTCAGAATAAAAATAGTTCACAAAAAATACCAACACTTATAGTCCAATTTCACTAACTAGGGAGAATATTCTGGATATAAGAACCTGTAAAGATTTTGTACATTGCTTTTTCTTGATACAGGCTCTTAAAGTGCTGTAGTGGTATTCAGACGGAAGAGTATCTTTTCCTTGTAAAATAATGAATTAAATAATGAACAAAAGATAAATGTAATTTTTCCTATCCTTCAGGGTTTTGTTGCTGTTGTTCCTTAGTTATTTACCCATCTGTTTATTTCTTTATTTATATTTGAATATCTAGTTTATTCATAACTCTCAGTTCCATAAGAAATTTGATGTTACATTCTGCTGGAACTCCTGAATTTCCAAAAAACCCTGGAAACCAGTAGTGATATCTCTGAAGTAAGAACAAAAAATATATATATCATTAATACAAGTATTAGTAAAGCATAAGATTTCAATCACATCTGTCAGAAAAGATTATAATACAGAATTCCTCTAAAGGCAGGATAGAAAACAAGCCAGGGAGAGACTGGTGTGGCAGTTCTTTCTCCACTGACAGAAGTGAGTGTTTGGCTAAGGTCGTTACTGTTTTCTGTGTGAATCAAAAACATTTTGTTGCGTTACTGAGGTTTCTTTCCTAGAACAGACTTTTGCTGGAAAGCTCTCAAGTGTTATTTTTGAGTGTAGTTCCACTCCCCTCACAAGAATAAAGAAGCTCAAGAGATCAGTCTTGTACTGTTCAAAGTGCTCTTACCCACTAGGATCAGAGATAGACCCTAAAGTCTTCAGACTGGACAAGATAGCATGGTGCAGAAACAGAGGATACAGCAAGCAGAGAGTTTTGTAAAACAGCTGGTTCAAAGTCAGCACATTTCACCCCCTCACATTTCTGGAGCCGTAGTGCAAAGGATCATTCTAAACTTTTTTTAGTATTTTTTATTTCTATAAGGGAGTAGGAAACACCACTAACTTTGGTTTGGCCTGCTGAATCAGAGAATCATAGAATAATTAATATTGGAGAAGACCACTAAGATCATCTTATCTCATCCAACCAACAACTCACCATCACTATGCTCACAAAAGTGTATCTCATCCACACGTTTCTTGAACACTTCCAGGAACAGTGACTTCACCAATTCCCTGGGCAGCCTCTTCCAGTGCATTACCACTCTTTCTGGGAGAAAATTTTTCTTAAAATCCAACCTAAACCTCCCCTGGCAAAACTTGAGGCCTTTATATCCTGCCCCATCAACAGTTACCTGGGAAAAAAAGCCAACGCTCATCTCACTACAGCCTCCTTTCAGGACGTTGTAAGGAGCAATAAGGTCTCCTCTGAGCCTCCTCCAGACTAAGGAATCCCAGTTCCCTCATCTGCTTCCCATAAGACTTGTGCTCCATACCCTTCATAGTTCTGTTGCCCTTCTCTTGACACACTCCAGGGCTTCAGTGTCTTTCTTGTAAAGAAGGGTCCAAAACAGAACACAGCACTTGAGGTGTGGCTTACCAGTGCCAAGTACAGAGGGACAATCACATCCCTGGTCCTGCTGGCTACTCTATTTCTGATACAAGCCAGGATGCCATTGGCCTTCTTGGCCTCCTGGGCACACTGCTAACTCATGTTCAGCTGGCTTTTGACTAATACCCATAGATCCTTTTCCTCTGCAGAGCTTTTTGGCCAGTGAAGGGAGAATTGAAAGTACTCTACAGCTATGAGACAGAGGCCTGAGGCAATAAACGGGCTGAGATAAGAGCGTTACATTTACTCTGATGACTCTTACAGTGACTCTTTAGCCATCTGAGCAGTGTCACCAGCCTATCAGGGTATATAAAGGCAGATAGGATTGATATAGAGCAGGAAGAAAACGCGTGCTATGCACACAGCACTACATCTTCCAAAAGAGAGATTAATACTGAATACATTCAGAACATAAGGCCTCAAAGACAAAGTTACAGGTGATCTGCTCAGTGACCTCTCCTCGTGTGGTTAAAAATAAGGGATCTGCCCCAGTTTCTCTTTTTTTCCTTTTCCATGTCTAGTTTTTAAGAGCACCCTTGCTGTTATAGTGTCTTTCATCATAACAACTTGTAAAATGCTGTACAATTTAACAAACAGATATAGGAAAAATGTATGGTTGTATGGGAACTGCTGAATTATGGCCTGAACCTCTGATTGATCACCTGAGGTGACCAATGAGTCAGCCCTGGGAGCACAGGCAATTCACCTGTGCTGCTGGAAGGGGCGAAGCCTGGATCTGCCTCTCCGAGACCTATTTAAGAGCTGACTACCAATTGGGAAGGATCTCTTTGTGGAGTTTTATGGTGAGCCCAGGATAAGGGTAAGCACTCTCTCTATTCTTTCTTTGGTGTGATAATCTCCTTAACCACACTCTCTTATATTTCCTAATTATATTGTCTGTATATTCATTGATAAATATACTAAATATTTATTAGTATATTTAGCTAGCTAAATATACTAAAATTTACATCATGTCCTTTCTATAGAATAAAATGGCCTTGGAAGGTACAGGTAGGACCGAAGTGGTGTGGCCTACTTGAATCTTGGGGGTGATTATTGGAGGTGGAAGGCTCAGTAGTCCCTCCAATAATAGGTACATGGCCTACTGATATTGTGGTCAACACTCCAATCTTCATTGCTATTATGTCCCTATGGCAGATCAGGACACCCCTCTTTGGTGCCTATATATAATTATGCAGCCACAGACATCTGGCCAGCAGGTGTGGTATAGGCGGCTGGGATATGCCGCAGTACAAGCAGAAGTGTTGACCCAGGATAGAAATACGGACTTGCCCTTGAAAGAGCAGACCTTCCCCTCCTGGTACCCCTGAAACATCTGTATTATGCCCTGTGAGTCTTTGAGCCTTCAGGATCACCAGAAGGAATGAAATGCTGTCAGAGTGTTCCAGAGGTACTGTCAGATCACATGCAACACGCAGTGTTGGTCTACATGGGACGGATAGAGCATAGGATGGGCCTGCACCTCATGACCGCATGCCTCCAGTAACATCCAGCACTGGCCCATAAGTGAATATGAATGTTCACAGATTGTCACTTGTCTTAAATTGTACCAACATGCATAGCAATGGAAATTGTATAAATGTGATATAGCGAATCTCTGTATTAGGAAAAGATCTTCAAAGCTGCTTGTCAAAATGTTCCTTTGTTAAATGCAAAAGAAGGAGTTACATGTCCACAGTAAATTCTCAGTTTGAGGTAAAAATTGTGTTGAAAACCAAAACAAAATAAAAACAGCAAAAATTCCTCCCTTGGCAGGCCATTCCAGTGCCTGACCACTCTGAGAGAAAAAGTTCTTCCTTAAGTCTAACCTAAACTTCCTCTGATACAACTTGCATCCATTTTCCCGGGTCCTGTTTCTTGCCTGAGAGAAGAGGCCAAACCCCTCTTCACCACAACCTCCCTTCAGGAAGTTGTAGAGTGCAATGAGGTCTCCCCTGAGCCTCCTCTTCTCCAGACTAAACAATCCCAGCTCCCTCAGCTGCTCCTTGTAGGACCTGTGCTTCAGGTCCCTCACCAGTTTTGTTGCCCTTCTCTGGACTTGTTCCAGGACCTCAATGTATTTCCTGTAGTGAGGGGCCCAGCTGTAGCCCATAGCTGTAGCTATGAAAACTGTTGGCCTGCAGTTGTACAGAAGTTGTATGTGGATTGATAATCTTGGTCAAATTTTGACTATTTTAAAACCTTTAGATCTTTTGTAGAACCCCAGAAAGAAATTCTCATGAGAAAAGCAGCAGTTCATTGAGTAAGTGATTTCATTCTACTTTTTTGTGGTGTTGCAGATGATACAAGTATGTGTTCCCAGTCTGCCTGAAACGTAGTCTCATAAATACTGAGGAAAGTGAATGACTTGTCAGTCTGTTGAATGGAAATACATGGGCATGTCTGTCACAGAAATCAAGTGATCATCAGGAATACAAAGAAAGAAAAGAAAAAGAAAAACAGAACCTCTTCCATGAGCAACCGTGACTGGGGAAGCGTTCTTTCTCTCATATTTCTGTGAAGCTCTAAGCCTGTGCAACCCTGCTCTCAGTGTTTCTTTTTAAGGTCACTTCACGGGTGTTTTTGTACAGCAAGGTACAAAAATCTCTCTGATCTCTGCATGAAGGAGGGGAGACTTCAAAAGTCACAGAGGGAAAAAGCTCAGTATACAAACCTCCGAAGATCCTTTGAACGGACAACGTTGAAACTGGAAAAGATATATCCTACCTCAAGATCACAGGGTCAGTGTAATTTTCCTGCTGCAATTTAATGTGCTTGCTTTTGAAACTTTTGGCCCAGAGAACGTATTTAGCTGAATTAATCTACTTTTGGTCACATCATCTCCAGTTTGGGAAACATATATGTGTGGGAGATGTGGAAATGGTACCACTTGGAGAGTGAAAGAATCCGAGCAGACCACTGAGGCTGCTGGCAGTCTTATCTGGCATATCTGTAATTCAAAATCTTTAAGATTCTACAATATGGATATGAAGGGAGATTGCAGTCCTATGAATTTTATGCTTTACTCTTGTCATATGGGTGGATGATGACACCAAATATTTGGTCTGGAATTGAATATGTTGCATAGTTATGTATTCAGAAATCTGAGCTAGACTAGATTGCTCAAATAATTTATGAATTTTTAGTAGACTTCCTACTGTAAATGTTTAAAGCTGTAGCTTATTAATAAGATATTTGATAGGAGTGCTTGAAAAAGCACCACTTGAGTTATTAAAAAATATCTACAAAGCTTAAATGTTTTTAAGGAAAATAGACAAATATATCCATCTTTCTTCCCCTATTTGTATGAAGACAACAGAATAAGCTAAATAGAAATAAAAAAGTCAGCTTGAAATTTCACAAATCAAAATGGGATAAAATAGGTTTCAATTATGTTTCAGTATCAAATGAAGAATATTTTGTTAGGATGTTTTGTATATATAAATATGTACATGTTTAAATACATACAGACACACGCTAATAATACACATAGGTATACATAAGTACACACACATTAAGAAGCAACAATATATTGTTTGCTGGAGGCTTATCTTATGTGACTTATTGTACTTTTTTTCATAATCTGCAGTATCATGTCATACATTGTTTTAATAAGGAAAAAAAAAACTAAATTAAAAAACATAATGATGCTACTATGAAACTACTTTATTATTTGTATAAAGTATTTATAATAATTGATTGTGTGCCACAGAATTGTGTAAACTTGTAATATGAAAGAAACCATCAAGAACACAATATTTATTTTCCTTGTCTAATGTGCCATAGTGTTTCCAAGATTGCAATGCAGCAAATAAGAGTAATGTCTGATGGGGCACATTGAACAGTTCCCCAGGGACCCTGACAGGACAGCATATTATAACTTTCAGGGCTCCATTTATGGCAGCATGGTTTTCTTTAATGTTTTCTATGTTTCTAACTGTGTAAAAACAATAAAAAAATTCTATGGAGAGAAACATTTTGTCCTAGTGAATTAATTTTAATTGGCTTTTGTTTTTCTTTACTATTATAGTACTTGCTTTCCTTGAGGAAGATGCATAAATGTTTAACCTAGCATAATTATACATATTCATTCTTATTCCATAAATAGTTTGTGCTTTAATTACGTTTATCATTTGGTCCATTGTATATTTGTGTTACTCAGAGTATTTTAGAAGTGTTTCATTTTCACTGGTTTCTATTATTTTTCTATAGATAAATTAGGAAAGCTTGGGAAATTGCATACTGAAAATTGAAATGAGGACTACACGATTCATTTTGAGACTTGCCTTTTGGTGTTTACCTCAAATCATGCTTGTATGTGTGTGCTTGATTTACATTTAGCAATATCTAAGTGCAAATAGTAATCATACACCAAAGTAAACTGGACTATATGCAATTGCTTCCTCTGTTTCTTCAATTGCAGTTGCAATCCCATAGATTCCAATCTTGACAGGTAGCATAATTAGAAAATTCTCTTTGTCTTATTAAATGTGACTCTTCTCAATAGAATTCACTTCATTGCGGGCAAAGAACAGAAAATATACTTCAAATCTAAAATGGGAAATCAAGGGGGACTGTTTTATTTTTATCTGTCTTTGTGCAAGCGACATTATTATCAAAGGATATTGTAATGCTGAAAATGTACTTTTGGGATTTAAATCACGTATTAGCCTGGAAAGCAAAAAGTGCTGTAGGGCCCATGCAATATATTTTCTCATTAATCTGATTGAAAGATTATCCTTCCTATAGCTATGAAAAGTCTAATACCCATATATCCATCTTTCCTGCTAGTAAAATTCAGCTTTGTGCGTAGTCATTGTCTCTTGTGTCTGAGGTCCTACACTCTTCTTCATTTCTCTGTATAAGCCTATCTGTATTAAAATAAATTCAGAGCAGGCCGCCATTTCATGCACACATTTTGATTATTTCATAAGCTGCTGAGGAAAATGGAAGTATCAGCAAGTCATGCAGTTTTCTGGTAATGTAATGCTGTCATTACTTCAGTGGTCATGTGAAAAAGTTTAGCTATAATATCTTTGACAAATGTTCAGTGAGTCAAAACAGTGCATTTAAATGAAATGTAGATATGAATGAGCCATTATTACAATCACAACTCCAGCTTAGAAATTATTAAATATGAATATATACACTTTCACAGTAACCTGACATTTGTAATACATAACTAGCTGTGCATTTCTCACCCCCCTACTCCCATTTTCTTCCCCATCATCCCCCAGATTGAAAATAGAGGAAGTCATTTTGATCAGAGGCTGCACACAGTAATTGAAGACACTCCTGATGATTTCATGCAATCAGAGTGGCACATTATTTGTGATGAAAATTAAGTAAAGAAGGAAAGCAGATTTATGGGTTGTCTTGCTTATGGTCAACTGCCTTTACAAAATATTAGCAATTCTATTCTAACCACCCCACCCACATCCATACCTTTCCACACTGTAGATTTACTGAAATTTTCATATAACCTCAGTCATAACTTGCGGTACCTCATGATCTTAAGCTTTTAATGAAACTGGAGAAGATGTCTTAAACTGAATGATTTCTATTCCGAGCTTTTTGAGTGCTGATAGCATGAACAGTATAGATGACTCTAGCCATAACTGTCACACAGATAATATTCTTTTATGCCTCAAGACACAAAGATGGTGCTGTAGATAACCAAAAGGAATAAGCTGCCACCATCGCTAATCTGTAGCTTTGAAACACTATAGCTTTTGCATGGTTAGGAAAAGGTAAAATTGCCTAGAAGTATAGTATAGTAGACATTTTTAAGTGAACATAGAAAAGAGAAATAATGTTTTCATATTTTGTAATCTGTATCCAGCCTGGATCAAATCAACTATATCCTCATTTTTGTGAGTTTGTGGATAACAATTGAAAATGCTAAACAATCTGAAGCTTCCAAATTCTCCTAGGATACTTTACACTAAACTAGTGAAATTCAAATATGAGGAATAGTTAGACTTATTGTTCCCTTCAGAGTTTAACTTTCAAGATATTTCATACCGTCTTTTGGTTGGTTTTATAATAAATTTTTTTAATAATTTTTTTATAAATTTTGTCCACAGTAATATCCTCTTTGTGCCAGAGGAGTATAATTTCTGTTGATTATTTTTCAATATATAAAAGCAAATACTACTGAAACTTTAATAAGACACTGATGTTATTTTTACGTATGTCATAGTCAAACTCATCAAATTATAGTTAAAATAGGAATACTGCAAAAAGTAAAGTTTCTTCAGTCTTGTCCCTTTGAGGTAGAAATGCCTACAGAGAACCTTGTTTACTCCTATTCTTTGAAAATATTTCTGAAGAGTTTTAAAATTAAAGTTGTATTTAATTTTTATGATTTGTCCTTTAAAATATATTAATATTAAAAATAGATTTATATAAATAAATAGAAACGAGGAACCAATATCTGCTAGCTGATTTTTTCCACGTGCAATTTATAAATCCTTAATCAAAAATCCTATTTTTATGAGAATACAGCCTGACATGAAAATGTCAGGAAGCAGCGAAAGAAAAATGATGAACTAAACATAAGTAGAGTTGGATCCATGATAAAAAAAAAAAAAGTGGGAGTGATTTTTAGTCACTGCAGTACATTTTCCAGAGTAAAGAAGTTCTACTTGAAAGTCTCACGCAGTGTGAACAGGTTTTCTTCATTGAATATATGAACTATCAATAATAAGCTGTTAATTTGTGCTCCAGAATACAATCATTGCTGGTACAAAAATACAAGGCTGGCAGGAAGCTACTACATGCACAGCAGTATCTGAAATTGAACCATGGTGACTTCTTATGGCATGCTGACATTATTACTTCTTGTATATAGTTACATAATAATCTCTGGAGCTAGATTTTAAAACTGGACTATGAAGCAGTTAAGAGACATCAAAATCTGGCTTCACCATCAAATGCCTAAGCTTTGTGCTTAGAACTAGGCAGGATTTCTCTTTGTAAACCACTGCAAGCATTTCAAAATAAAACAAAATATGACTATATTTCTTCTAACTGCAAGAGGTGTATTTGTCCAACAACAACAAAAAAATCAAGGTCTACTGTTAATTAAAAATGAGATTTTAATCTAGCCATGGATTCAGTTAATGCAGATGCCCAATTCCACTTGAATTCAGGTAGCTCTACAACCATACCAAGATGTCATTGCTGCTTTTCTGGCAGGAGCTGGATATCAGTTATTAGGTGATCAAGAAAATGTGCATATTTTTGTTGAAAAAAATCCCAAATATTTACTTAGGAGAAATATTGAATCAGAAATTGGAATTCATTCTGTGACTTCGCCCATTAGCCTAAGACAAATAATACTTAATACCAATTTCAGAATGACTTTAAAGGAGCCAAGCAACAAAGCACATTACATATCACTGCCACGTACACATAACAAATGCCTTTTTAGTCCCAACTGATGATGTGCTACTGTTGTTCATATGGTTTATTTGTGTCTCACTGCCAGAAGATCGCAAAAGGCCTAACAGTCTATGGTTTTGTTTATACATTGTAAAAAGTTATTAATTAAGATCTTTTTCTTCTTTTTTCTTTTTTTCTGGAAAACTAATGAAGAATCATCTCAAATATTAACTGTCTTTTGGTTTTGTTCTTATGTATCATAAAACACCTTTGTTTACTGCACATATTTAGTTATTAAATTAATATTTAGGAAGAACATTGTATGTATATCTAGATGATATTCACTATATGCCAGCTCAAAAATGCACAAAAATAGAGATAGTGATCATTGTTTCTATCATTAATGTGGGTATATGAAGAGCTTTACAATTGCAGATTAAAATACAATAGAATTTTGAAGAGCTTATGAATACTCTACAGTGGATAGGCAGTCTATGCCTGTAAATTTTCAGTGCTAATGTTGTTGAGTAAGAAGCATTTATTTCTCTGAATTATATTTTCATCCTGAAGGGTGTGAAAGATGCATCTCCCCCATTTCCCAGAAGGTTAGAACCAAGCCAAACATCATTTCTCCTAGCTGTTACTCCATTGGACTTGTGTCTGTGCTGCAACCAGACATGTCATGTACCTGGGTAAGCAATATTTGTGTTTAGAGAACAAGATAAAATTGGATATAGAGATAGAAATGTCAAAGAAAACTCTACTAGTGAACTTCTGATGGAATTGCTCTAAATAAATTGGTTACATTTACTTTACAAGCTTCAATTTAGGTTATTGCAAACCATTGCTTTCTAAACCCTTGGGAAACTCAGCCCCACACAGCCACTTATCAGTGGGGTGAGAAATGGGAATGTAAAAATGAGAAAAGTAATGGGTGGAAATAAATAAATAAATAAATAAATAAATAAATAAATAAATAAATAAA
>JAPSGF010000011.1:4079455-4092823 GCA_035772895.1 Perdix hodgsoniae
AAATAAATAAATAAATAAATAAATAAATAAATAAATAAATAAATAAATAAAATATGTTAAGGAAGGATGAGGAGTAGAAGGTGTAAAGGGGAAGTGGGATAGAAAGAGAAATACACCCAAGACAAATAAGTGATGCAAAACCCAATTGCTCACCAGAAGCTGACCAATACTCAGCCAGACTCTGAGCAACAGCAGCCATTGAAAACTTCCCCTTCATCTTTTATTGCTGAGTGCAACATCACCTGTGGAATATTCCTTTGATCAGCCGGGGTCACCTGTCCTGGCTATGTCTCTTCCCAGTTCCTTGTGTATCCCAGCCTCATCACTGGCACGACACCATGAGAGGCAGAAAAGCTCTTGACACTGTGTAAGCACTGCTTAACCACTAAAACACTAAAACACTACAACAGTGCTTAAAACAGTGATATAAACATTGTTTTCATTGCAAGTCTAAGACATAGCACCATATGAGCTACTCTGAAAACGAACAAACAAACAAACAAAACCCAATATCCCAGAAAATATCGGCACCCTAAGAAGGACAACAAATTCTGTTATTAATAGCATTTGTATTAGTAAGAGCTAAAACAGAGCAAAGATCTAATGAAGTTTCAGTACAAGAAATACACTGACAAATTGATGCAATAGTAGTGGTGACTTATGAAAGTCATTAGCATCTGGACTATTTGTTGATTAAATGAGAGAGCTGGGCTGGTGCAACCCTCCAAAGAGAAAATATGTGCTAAAACTTCCTAATGGGAGGGATTAGTAAAAACTGCCTGATTCTCAGTGGTGCAGATTACTGGTAAAAGAGAAGATGGACACGAAACAAAAAAGGAAATTCTGGCCTGGTATGGGGGAAAATGGTTGCCTTGAAGTTGATCAAACATTGGAATAGGTAGAACCTACTTATATCAAGGGACTGGATGAAATTACCTTTAGACGATGACATTCATTTAATGAGATTCTGTTATTATTTTGAAATTTATATCCTTTAAGTTAGATATTTAATATAATGCCTAGGCAAGTCTCTCACAAAACTGACATTTTCTACATAGTTCAGAGAAGAAAAGAAGGTGAATAAAATGAATTCCACTTAAACAGCACTGATTCTATAGACTAGTGACCAGGGGGCTCCATCAAGTGTATTAAAAAAAAAAAAAAGTGCTCATGCATAAAATTCAAACTTGATATCTGTGGTTAAGTGCCAGAGCTAACTGTTTAAGACATTATGTTCATGATTTGGCTTTCATGAAGATTCTTGATGTGTCAGATTATACTTCACGACCCATTATTACTAGACTAAAAGGAATGTGATGTTGAAAACATCTTTGAAACATTATCAGTGCTACTTGAAATTTCCAAACGGCTTTCATCATATAATTTTAGTATCATATGGGAATTAGTACAGTACTGGTAATATGTGTGTTAGAAAAAAAAAGTACTGCATAGATGAGCTTATGTCTCAGTTCTGTCACTTTATCATGCATTACAGTATGATATTCTATGCTGTAGTAAAAGAGTGATAAATAAGTAAATAACTTCTTTAAAACCTACAGTGCTTACAATGTATAAGATATAGAAATTACAGCCAATTTATTTTATTTTATTTTATTTTGTTTTATTTTCTTTTATTTTGTTTTATTTTGTTTTGTTTTATCTTTAAAGGGCGGAGTATTTTACAACCAATGACAACATCTCTAGTTACATTGTAAAAATTAGGTTTATTAGATCTTATACTTCTGGACATAAATGGATCACTGAAAAGATCAGGAGTTAATTTTTATGCACATATGCAATTTTTTTCTTTAGATAAAGATTTTGTTGTTGCTGATATTTGCTTATATTCAGTGAAAGCTTGAGAAATTCATCAGTGAAAATAGTAAACTAATCTAGAAGACTTTAAGGAATTTAGAACTTCTTTAAATGATTCTAGAACATAGTTTCTTTAAACTAAAAGAATACATGATCGAATCACGTTACTTGTCATTGTAATTGTGTAACAATGTTTTTCCTTCTCACATTTTAGGAAAATAAAATATTAGTAAGGGTTTAATAAATCAAATGTTCCAATACTGATGAAGTGTCACGTTAAAATAGATGATGAGTCAGAAATAGAGAACTTCTAATGTTACTGCTGTTTTGGTTTCCATTTCAGGCAAATCTTGATCAAACACATCTAAACAGAACTTATAATTATTTTCCATAGATTATTCTTATTTTCCATAGATTTAAAAATCTGTTATTTAATGCAAAAAGTGAGAACAAGAAAGATGGTCACGTTAGTGAAAGAAAAAAAAGGTTTTAGTGTTAAGGTCACCCTGTAGAATTTGACTCAATACAAAATAATTATGTTTTTTTTTTTTCCAATTAGTTCCTGAAAACATTTACCCAATCTGAGAAACTTGTCTTATTTCAGAAGAACTAACAGCTTTCATCTGCAACTGATTTTAGTAGAAATTGTATTCTGAGTGCACAGCACTTAGAAAAAATGAAATTTAGAAAAAAGGCAGAGAGCGCCAAAAGTTCAATGTCAGGAACAGCTCCTAAATTTAGTGGATTAGCTTGTTGTTTCTCCTTCTATGTATTTGACATTTTGTTTCAAAATGAACAAAGTGAAGTTTCCATTGCCTTTCTGATGCTGTGAAAGTGCAAATATAATGCAGAGTATTTCAGTTCTGTGGAGATCAACATCATAGAAAAGTCTGTGGCAAAATTAATAATTTTGTATTTAGTGTTGGGTTTGACTTTTGTGAGGTGAGTAATCAACAGTAGGTGTAAAAAGAGACATTAAACAGATTGCTTGAGACGGTCTGTCTTTGCAGTGAATCAGGATGGGGTCTGTTGAGAAAAATAAAAATTGATCATAATATTTTATGGATATTTGAACTTGTTCTGGCTCTTAGTTCCATATGAAATATCAGAGAATAGAGTAGTGGTAGAATCTACTTAATTCTCTGCAGGCAGACTTTGAAAGTCAGAGCAGTTCTACTGCAAAACTAGTCAAACTAATAAGCACCACAGGAAAAACCTAAGCTGAATTTCATCTACAGAAAATAACTCTAGAGAATCTAGTAAAATTTCATTTAGGGAAGCAGTGTAACTTTTTAAGGTGCTTTTTGTTCTGATTAAGATGTGCAGTGATATTGCATGTATGCTTAGAACATATTAAAATAACATCAAAGAGACTTAAGCCTGTCATTTCATTTTCATTTATATCTTTCATTGTATTTACTGATCAATTGGCTAAACAATATGTCCAGTAGAAGTTCAAATACTTTCAAGGGGCTCTGTCTTCAGACATGCTGATAATACCTCAAATACCTCAAGGGAAGGTGCAAAGAAGACAGATCCATGCTATTTTCATTGATGCCTAGTGACAAAAAAAGAGGCAGTAGCCACAAACTGGATTTACAAGAGGTTCTATCAGAACATCAGGAAGTTTTCCTTTACTGTACAATTGACAAAGACAACTGGCACAGGCTCCCATGGAGATTGTGGAGTCTCCTTCCTTGGAGATCTTCAAAAGCTGCCTGTGGACAGCATGTATGTAGTTCTGGACAACATGTATGTAGTTTTGGATGTTCCTTCTAGAGCAGGGGGTTGGATGAGATAACCTCCAGAAGCCACTTCCAACCTGAACCATTCTGTGAATTACAATATCAAGAATGAGTTCAACAGCACTTTATGATTATAATGTAAAATAAGCAAAAATGCAGCAACATCTGCATAGACACCATTAGAGATTTAAATGGCACAATATGGTTCCCAGTGTTTCCAGATGTATGACAAGAGAGAAAAAAAAAAAGCTTCAATCATCTTGAAACCAATATTTATAGCCTCATTTAGTTAGACGCTTTCTGCTAGTCAAATGATTGAGGCTTTGGTCAGATGATGTAAAATCTTTGAATGTTTGACAGTGTCTTCTTTTTACCCACAAAGAGTATTCTAATTCATTTGATGAATAAAAGTTTTACAGTGATAGAATTTCCTAACTATGGAATGATTTTCATCTCCTTTATCTTCTTTCTTTTTTTATTCTGCCATTGTCATTTTCCAATTTCATAAGCTTAAATTACTTTTCGAGTAACAGGTAAGTCATGTGTATTTCAGACAGAAATTCTTATCAATATTTATTAATAAATATTTTTTTGTTTCTAAATGAGAAAAGACTCCTTGTAATTTAAGTTATTCTTACATGCAACATTTTCCATTCTACTTAAGACTCCTTTGTTCAGTTTGTTAATATAATGAGATACAACTTCCCTTCATCAGCAAAACACCCCAAAAGGATGTCTTGATTCACTTATTTTCAGTAATATGTGGTGCTCTGCTCATTTATGGAATTTACTGGAATGCCAGTCATCAGGAAAAGAAGGCACCACATATACCTACAGAGACTTCTCAGCTCATAAGTACCCAAATCAGGAGTTACCTCCATGAGCGAAAGGACTGTTCTGTTCTCACCACTGCACAGTTTTAAGATGCTTTGCTGAGACTCTCTACACTGGTACTAAAAGATTTTGCTTAATCTGCTGAGACTTGAGTTTGAAACTCTGGGTCACCAGTGGCAGTTTCTAGGTTAGCCTGCACCAGTCAAATCAGAATTAAAGAAAGTGATATGCATGCCACCTGTTTCCAGTGCACAATACTCTTCATTGTAAGGAAAATTAACAGAAAAATCAAGAAATGTTTCTGCACTTTCTAACCAAATGGACAGAAATTGACATATAAGATCATTAGATATTCTACTTCTTCACAATCCAGTGAAAAGAAACATTTTCATAAACATTCAGTTTAACTGTAAAAAAAAAAATCTCTGATGAAATCACTAATGTAAATCTCAGAAGGATATTTCAGAGAGGTGGAATCTTTCAAAAGAAGTTGGTTATATTCGATTATAACTGTACCAAACTCAGAGTTCCCAGTAGTGAGATAATCCTTAAAATGAAAATGCTTCCTAAACAGTGTTCCCTCTGCATGGGAACACTTCTCACTGTGCACTTATCTGAAGTCCTCTACAAACCAAATCCCTATCAACAGGAAATTCTTACAAGATAAAGGAGATCTCTTGAAATTAAAGTCATGAGTAAGAGAAGCTCAACAAACCTATGGAGCTTTTGAGGAAGTGATCAGTTTTATTGTAGAAATAAAATTAAATGTTTATTATTGGAAAATGTGTCTGCCTCTAGTAAAACATCACTATTATCCAAATGATCAATACAATATGGACAAATAGCCTACTGACAAATTTTATATGTAACTACAAAAATTTAAGTCTATAAGAGAATAAATCGTGTTGATTCTCTGCCCAAAACTGGTAAAGAATTACAATGGAAAACTTGAAACAAAAACAACAAAAGAGGCATACCTGAATATTGTATCTTACATACAAATTTTGGATTTCTCTATTTTTCATAAAGATGACGTCTGTTTTATGTTTTCTCCTCCTAAAGATTTTTCCTCTCTCTAGTCCTATTTTACAAGGACAGAAAAAAAAAGCATTATCATAGAATCATAAAATGGTTTAGGGATGGAAGAGACCTTTAAGATCATCTAGTTCCAACCTCCCCTGCTAATGAAAGGGTCACCTCCAACTACATCAGTTTGGTCAAATCCCCATACAGCCCAGTCTTGAATGCCTCCAGGGAGGAAGCATCCACTACTTCTCTGGACAGGGTCTCATCACTGTCATGGTAAATAGTTTCTTTCTAATATCTAGTCTAAATCTACTCTCTTCTAATATAAAGCCATTTTCCCTCATCATTACATGTCCTTATAAAAAGTTCCTCCCCAGAGTAGTAAGTAAATGCATGTCATGGTTTTGTGATTTTTGGTTTTCGGTATTCCACATCATAACATCATGTGGGGCACTGGGAGTTAAACTGTTAATGCTTAAGTTGTGGGTACCTGCCCTGAAGGGAAGAACTACATTCCGTAGAGGACTTTGCGGTCACAGAGAGGAGATATAACTCCTGGCAAGGTCACCTTATGCTTTCTTCTTCGTCCCCTGTTCCTCATCGGCTCTCCTCCTGTCTCCCTGCTGCTCAACTGGAGTGCACAACTGACCTCAGTGTTATGGTGAGGCCTATTTACCTTTCGGACATTCTCTCTCTCCTTATATTTGATTTATTAGCTTCAATTCTAATTATATTGTATTATAGTGTGTTATCTATATTTAGTAAATTAGTTTGTTTCTCCTCAGGTCATTGCCTCTGTTTTTATTTATTTTGGGGTCCTCTGTTCCCTTTTTCTGAGGCGCGGATTTTGCAAAATCCCTCCGCCCCGCTAATCACAGAACTAGGCCAAACCAGCCCTTAAACCGTTGACAATGGATCACACAGAATGTCTCATCTTGAGCAAGATATTGTGAACTACCAGTCCTACTTGCACCAAAAAGTTGGGAGAAAAAGCGTTTCAAGTCATCTGCTATGTTATTAATAATGGCTCATATACATAGCTTTTTCAATTTGAAAGAACTCAGCAAGAATGTACGTAGATTAAAGTAAATTTTATACCAATAATTCAGTAATATTTCTTCAGCTATTATTTTCACAATGAACTTTTATCTTTGTCCGGTATTTGAAGGGAAAAAAAAGGAAGGATGTTCTATCGATTTTTAAGGTAATTGGAATTGATACTTGGCTTAAAATATTTGCTGTTTTTTTTTTTTTTTTTTTTTTTTTTCCCCATGAAGAGTATTTTGATTGTTTCTTTTATCTTGTAATTAGTTACTACACTTGATAGTATAGTGGATTTTTCGACTTACTCTATCTCACTGTCTTGATTTCATGGTGAGAATGCAATGAGCAATTTCCGTTTACACTAGTTCACCATTAAGACAATTGCATAATAAACCATAATCAATGAGGACTCTTAAAGATTACACTTTATTTTCAGATGTTATTGTTTTTAAACACAAATCTTGACAATCAATTTTGGCTAACACAGAGTTGTATTCAGAATAGAAAGGAAATTTGTTTTTATCTATTTATTTGATACTTGTTTTACCTCAGTAAATCAAGTACTGTGTAAAAAAATATTTTCTAGTCCAACAGTAGGTTATTATGCAGTCAGGATCATGTAATATAGTAAAGCTAAACAATTGATCATTAGTTCATATTTCATATTTTAATCTGTTTATTTTATTGGTTCCTCTATTTTCTCATAGATTTTTTTAGTCTTGTCTGAAAGAAAATATGCTCTGCATTTGAGCTAAACCACAGTAAAATGATTCTGCTTAACTCTGAGAAACCAAATCATTTCTTTTCATATTTTATAATAACATATAGCATGTCAATTTAAACAAACAACAACAACAAAAAAACGACAACAAACACAGCATTTGCTGACTGTGGTAAAAGGTTGATATTAAAATAATGTGTTGCTCTTAAGAGCAGATAATTGAGCATATTGAAGTAAGGTAGTATCTGCTACTGCAAATCCAATAAAAAAAAACCCTAATGTTTCCTTAACAAAGGCTGTTCATGCAGATAATATTTGGCAGATAGAATTTTTTAATTTCTCAGTATGACTATTCAGCAGAAATCCCTATTTTTGTATGTTTATTTTACAAAAAAAAAAAAAAAAAAAAAGGTAGATATATATGTCCTAAGCAGATGACTGATGGAAAATTTTATGTACTATTAGTATGATTTTTTTTTTTTCCTGGGTAATGGTTTATGTGTGTGTGCATCTATTTACACAATCTTTTTTGATTGTGATTAATTTTAATTAAGCCCAGGTGAGCCATCACATGTTTTCCTACTTGTTATATAAATCCACAAACAAGTAAAATAAATATAAAAATCCCAAGATCACCAAATGCTCTCCTGCAAATAAAAATTACTTGTGCTCTTAGAGCAAATATTTTACATGATTCTCTTTTTTTCTTTTTTAATTTTCTTTTTCTTTTTTTACAAGGTAGCTTGAATTCTTTTTCTTCCTGTATCTGTCTATTCTCTCTTTCACTGTTCACACATCTTATTGTATAACCCAAGTATCTCTATACTTCAGGAATCCTGCCTCCTCATTTTTTTTTCTCCCAAATAATGGATGGGATATAATCAACATTTTCAACATAATGCCATTTTTTTTATCACCTTCTTCCCACAAAAAGTACTTACCTTTTTCAGCAAAACACTTGACATAAACCCTGAAACCTTGATTTCAAGAGGAACTTTCTTTGGGTCTTTTTAGAGCTCTGCTAAAACTTCTTGTTCCCAGCTTCTTTCCAGGCTTTACTCACAATTTTTCAGTCTCGCACCTGACACATCTCTCCAAATCATTCTTTGCAGTAATAGGTGTCTTCCCAGCACAGATCCATATTCTCCTCCCCTTAATAACCAGAACTTTTCTAGTTGGGAGGAAATGTGGTGGCACAGAACAACTGCTTTGGTCACTGCTACAGTCAGTGCCACTCGGTTCACCTTACACAGAACCAGAGGACTGAGTGGTTGTATTAAGGCTCAAAAGGTTCTGCCAGATGACAACTGACGTACAAACAGAAAATATTCTAGTCTTATCTTCTCAATTCCCTTCCCCACAACCCACTGAGTCAAAATTGTCTTTGTTGCTGTGAACAAAAAATAGGTTTTTAGGAATTGATATTCTAAACCACTGTAGGTCAGAGTGCCATTAGCAAGAAGCATGTTTTAGATGCTCAACCAAATGAAACTCCAAACATTTAAGTGTCTGCTTAAGCTCAGATTGCAGACATATTATTCTAATAGTATATTTGGGTCTTTCATATTTTATGTATAATACAAATTTGATAGTGATATACTACATTCCTTTCAATGCAGTTTTGCTGCAATTAATTTTGATTTATTGTTGTAATGCTGCAAGAAATAGACTAGTGCAAGAATGCTGTGCATTCTTCTGAGTAGTTTTTGTTATATTAGTGATGGGCTTTGTATGCTTCTAGAGTAATAGTAAGGAAAGGTTTTTGTTCATAAAAGAAAGAGTATTATTTCTATTTGGGAAACCTGTGAATAAGAGGAGACTTGGAAGTAAAACCATTCT
Source organism: Perdix hodgsoniae (assembly GCA_035772895.1). Lineage (NCBI taxonomy): Eukaryota > Metazoa > Chordata > Aves > Galliformes > Phasianidae > Perdix > Perdix hodgsoniae. Next base: position 4,088,480 of record JAPSGF010000011.1, read on the forward strand.
CTATTCACATTGTCCAAACTTTGAGGATAAAAAGCCAACTTCTTGAAAGCACAATAATTTTGTCTCTTTAAAAATGTAATATGACAGTTCACTCCAATTAACTTCATTATATATGTGTTTGAACAAAATATTTTGTTGCTCTTTTCAATGTAAACAAATTATTGATATTTATTGATAACAAATAAATAAACATGAGAGTAAGTGGTTTTCAGACTTCAGTCTGTATGTCCTCTATTTCTTATCTATTTATATATCTAGATGTTGCGCATGTGGTCTATTACTGAAATCTACATTGCTTTTTGAGGTCTCTGAAGTAATTTACTGTTGAAAAGATCTACTCAACTGTTGCTGCTTTAGCATTGTGATTGTTCATTACAACTACGGAGCTATGGAGTCCTGCAAATATGTCTAGTGAGATGTGGCATGGGTCATTGTCAGCAGGCTTGTCACTGAAAATGGCAGGAGGAAATCTTAATAGAAACCTGCCTCTGCTTTTTGCCTAACTTCACCACTTAACTTTTTTCTTGTGCCTCCTTCACTGCACAGGGAAATAGGAGCATGAAAAATTTTAAAGACACTTGAGGAACTGTGGATTTAAAATTCAATTCATGGATATACTTTCATTTTTTTTGCACTCTATTCATAAATTCTGCAGTCAGATAAAATAAATATGCACACAAGCAAGCCATATCAATTGATCTGATTTCTTGTCTCTAAATGAGGTGCAAAAATGTATAAAAATGGAATTCATTTCACAATCAAAAATTTTGTCACTTTTTATGGAAACTGGAAACTCCAGGGGGCCCATACTTGATGTATAGTTTTAGTGTGGGGTTTTCCAGAAGGGGCATACTAATTTTGATTTGTACATCAAAAAAAAAAAAAAATTGAGAAGTTTGAAGTAGTCTGGATTTTCTTAGTTTGTTTACTAGTTACCCTGATTTTTTTTTTTTTTTTTTCTGAAGTGGAAATTACTTGCACTGTAATTAACTTCTCCTTAGTATAGTGTACTCAAATGTATCCCCTTTAAGGTAGATGGCTATCACAAGATTTACTTGAGAATTTAACTGTAAAGTTGTTAATTTTGTTAAATAAATTTTATTATTGTATATAAGAATGATGGTCAAAACGATTCCTGCGTGTACTGATTGAAAAATATTTTACAGCAAAATGGAATTGAAAGGCTGTATAAGTGGGGATAAAGAGAAACTAGAAAGTTCTTTATTCTAAAGCCATGTTTCTTGAACATCTTGTTCTGTTTCTTGCCCATCCCCCATCATCAAAGATATGAAAGGCTGAAGCCCACTTATCTCAAGTAGAGTCTTTCACAATTTCCCAATGTGATTGCTACACTCATTTGGGATACTTGGCTGATAGATCCCTGGCTTTCATCTTCTGACAATGGAAAGGAAGGCTTTATCAGTGACAGGCCAAAAACTTCCTACAAAGCTCATCTCAAACAAGTGGAGCCTCTTTCACATGACTTTCAAGCTCAGTACATGGTATATCTGTATTAACTAGTATTTCCCAATAGCTATGGAGTAATGACACTGAACGCAGAAGGAATCAACCTCCAGAACATTATGGTAAAGAAATAGCTTCAAAGGAGAGAAAGAAAAGCAGTACCTTCTAGAAGCAATTTTGATGTATCTTTAATCATTTCCATACTCCAATGATTAGTGCCACAGATATACCTATAAATAAATCAGAGATAGTTGGAAAACATTTCTGAAACATAAACCAAAGTAGTCATCATATGTAATGCACATGAGAAATATTTAATTAGGTGTGCAAGTAAGCTGACATGCAAGTAGAGTATGTTAATTTGCAGAATTTGCTTTGAGGAACACAAACTGTTCCTTAACAGTAAAAAAATGAAAGTAGCTTATACAAAATTAAGTTCTGAAATCAATGGGAAAGCTTCTTCAGAATACTTAAGTAGCCCTTAGTAAAAAGAAGTGCAGTTGAGAGTTGTTCGGTATTTCAATTATGAATTCAAATGTAAAAGTGGGACATTGCCATTACACTGTAATACCAGTAACTGTAGTACAAAAGGTTAACACATTAAATATGTGGAAGAAAAAAGTGAATAAATGACAACAGAAAAAAAAAAAAGAAAAAAGACAAATAAAAACTAGAGAGAAAACTGTTGTCATTAAAGTAAAATTGATGGGAATCAGAAATACTATCTCATGATCTGCAATAGTGTAATAAAATATTAAGTTCAGTATTGCCAAATGTCATACTGTCATCTAAAATAATGAGGAGGGAAAAGAACTATGATCACTAGGTAAGATTTCAAGAGATCTTCAATTCTTGTAAGTAGAATATCACATTTTTGTACTGTGCAGGAGATGAAAATCTACCATACTTGGAAACAATCAAAGAGATTATTATTAACAAGGTGTTTGGAAAGTTAAGAACAGAATATATTTTCAAGAACTTTTGCAAGAAATAGAAGGTTAGAAATGGCATGATAGTTAGCAATGGAATTTCAACCACATAAAAGCATCTTAAGGAAGGGTGCTGAGAAAGTAACCACTTTAAAAACTCATGGAAAAGTGCCACTGAAAAAGAGATCATTAATAATAGCTGTTATGTGGGAGAATCAGAAGAAAGAAAATCATCAAACATGAGGTAGAGTGAAAGTGTTTTTATATTAGGTGATTTTAATTGAAGAAGGTAGAAACAGGGGAAACCAGACTTGGTAATAGGAGAAGGGTAATTAAAAGTTATAGGAAAAGAAGGAAGAAACATATGGGTTAAGCAGTGCACTGTAATTTATATATATATATATATATATAAGTATTTTTTAACTGGAAAATGTCTGTTTATTATTCATTAAAGAACACATTCAAATTAATTTTGAAACAGCGTCTATGTGAAGAAAGAAAACATTTTTCAAGGTACAAGTAACAAAATTAAATTTGTTAATTTAAAATTAACAAAATTTTAAATGTAAGTTACTTGGTACTGTAGTTTTTTATGTCAGTGTAATCACAAATATTGCACTGATTTTTAGGAGAGGGAAGTTGGCTAGGAAAATAGCTGTGCATTGCTGATGGGGAATCCCCATAAGTATAACAACCAACCATAACAACCAAATCATCCTAAGCATGAAAACAAAATCATCTAAATTTTATGAGTATTATACAATGGACTCACAGCACAATTTTATAATTGCCTTACAGGGTCTTCTGATTTTGAGACCCCTGAGGTAAATTTGGAGTGGATGAAAATCTTTTCTAAAAATAGGATTTGAGTCAGATAAGGTATTACTTGAACTCAGACATCATAAAGAAAAATTTATAATCTTCTAGCTGTTCTTCACCAAAAGGCGATGGGCATGGAACAGGAACAGGATCCCCAGGGCAGTGGTCACAGCTCTGAGCTGCCAGAGTTCAAGGAGCATCTGGGCAATACTCTCAGACATACAGTCTGACTTTTGGGTGGTCTGGTATTCACCTGGAAGTTGGAATCGATGATCCTTATAGGTCCCTTCCATCTTGGGATATTCTATAACTCTGTATTTAACTCACATATTTTTTTTCTTTATGTGATGCACTGTTAGATTTCATCTTAAGAAGAATTTCATCTTAATGAAGAAACATTAACAATATACTTGGGAATCCAATAGAAACATAATTTTAGTTTGGTTATTTGTTCAATTTTAATTCAAATAATTGGAATATTAATTAAAATATTGAAAACAAATACTGCTAGAGTTAACTTTCAAATTATAAGCAAAAATTAAAAATTATTTAGCTAAAGCGATGCAATAACTACTAAAAAGGCAAGTAAAATGTGAGGTTATGTAATTTAACCAGAGGTGGGATATTTAGAAATAGCAAAACAAAGAAGAAAGATTTAAATATGAAGAAAACAATTGTTATTACTTTTAAAATGTGTAGGAAAAATACTGTTAATAAAAGGTATGATAAAGGAATCATAGAATCAAAAATATTTGAAATAATCCATTCTGGATGAGCATTCAGAGGTAAAAGGATGAGGGGATAAGAACAGCTTAGAAACAAAAGGCTAAGCAGGAAGTTTGGAAGCTTTGAAAAGGAAGACTTTCATATTGGAGTATACACAGGAAAAAGGTAAGGCAATATGAAATACAATTTATATCTCACAAGTACTGCCAAGAATAATGCTGTATGTTGAGGTGACTTCCTGGACTTCCATGAATTTTCACAAATTTGAACAAAACGTTCCATTACAAATGAAGGCTATAAGAAAAGATAAATATGAATAATATAGAAAGAGTAAATAGTGTTAGGAAAAAAGCAAGAAAGAAGGGAAGGGAAGGGAAGGGAAGGGAAGGGAAGGGAAGGGAAGGGA
>JAPSGF010000011.1:4100309-4140309 GCA_035772895.1 Perdix hodgsoniae
TTTTTTTTATGAGAAGAATTCATGCTTTTAGTACTTAGAAATTTTGAGAATCAAACTTCTGCACAGTAAGTATCCCCCCCCCCCCCCCCCCTTTTTTTTTTTTTTTTTTCTTCCATTTTGGGCATATCCTTCTCTGGGAAACAAAAGCCTATAACAGTACAAGAAATAAAATATACTTACTGTGCAGAAGTATGATTCTCAAAATTTCTAAGTTCTAAAAGCATGAATTCTTCTCATAAATAAAGCATAGACTCATTCTGAGACTCATAGGCATACAATAGTACGAACAGACACAAGCTGGATTTATAAATGGCGGGGTTTTACAGCCTGTATTTCATACAGCATGACATTATAAATTGTAAATTTTCAATATGTAATTAATGAAGATCTTGGAAATACTGGGGCTGTGTAACAAAGAGCAGAGAAGTGATAACTTACCAGATATCTTATTGACTATAAACTACCAGTTAGGTTTTCAAAGTGACATGCTACATTTTAATGGCATTCTACTGAGAGGCTAATATCCTTTGTTGGACTTTGAAAGTGTAAGGATAAATGTTTTAAAGCCAGAGGTCATTAGGGGAAAGGTGTGTCAGTGAGAGTGTACAATACTGCAAGAGTTTTGATTGCACAGCTTTGGAGCTGTTATGTGGATCTTGCCTTCCAAACCTTCAGGCACCTCTACCCCTCCAAGACACTGAACCTCTTAACCGAAACATTGATTTAAAGCTGTTTTAGAAAGACCAGCTGCAATCCAGCTGAAAAAAGGTTAGATGCCTGAACCTGTAAAAGCAAACACGAGAGAATATCCTTTCTACACTAAAATGACTGTCTTCCACTTTTATTTTCAGTCTGTTCACAAGTCTCTTTGCCTGGCCCTCCTCCCAGAAACTGCACACTACTGTTCCTGAAGGTGCTGTATTTTTGTTCGACACAAAATTGCAGAAATCTGCAAAGGGGATGCAAACAGGCAACATTTTCATAATTTCAGATCATTTGCATAATTTCTGCATGTTATTCTATGTCTGTCTTCCATACCCATATGTGATTTCTTCAGCCAGTTCCCTTAAACATCTCCTTTAAAACTACATATTTTTCTTTCCTCATATTCTATATTTGTTACCAGATTGGAAGTACCTGTCAACACGCGTGGATCTTATACTTCATTTACCAAGGTTTACAATGCACATCTGGAGAATCGTGGGACCAGAAGAAAAGGTAGCGTGTGGAATTGCAAGTATTATCAAATAAATTGTTTACAAATCTGAGAAAGTACTTTGTAAGTCAAAGAACAACAACAACAAAACTTGTTAATGTCATACTCTTATCTCAGAAGTGCAGGAAGAGTAGAAAAGGAACCAGAAGCTGTAAAACTAGTTACAAAGAGCAATATTTATTTATTTATTTATTTATTTATTTTAGGAAAGAAGAATTTTTACTGGAACAGGAATCAAGGAAAGAAACTAGGATAATCGGGGAAGGAGGATGGACACTGCAAGAAATTGGAATGTTCAGTCTAGGAGAATGAAAGGTAAACACAGGACCCCTCATCATAAAACCATCAGAATTTTTAAACAGCAGACAATTGGGTGCCAATTTTCTCAACTGTTCCTGAACAAATTTTTGTCTGGAAATACTAAGATAGCTTCTACCTTTCACAGACTCTTAAACATACTTTTGACGAGAGTAGGAACTAAGTACCCAAACAATTAAGACGCCAGTAGATTAACAGGATGACACATCATGTACTTTTGTGATAGCAGAGACTTGATCTGATGAGACAATTTTCCTTTACTGTCTAAAATCAAGATGTAAATTATTATAATTTAAAGACTTTAGTAAAACATACATATTGATTGGAGCAACAAGCTTAAGGCACAGGACAAATGACTCAAATCTGTTAAAAGATCTTACTTGGCCCACCCAACAAAAAAGTTGAATTAAGCTTTTTCGGTATTAAAACCTAATAGTACATTCAGTTCCCTGAAAAGTTGTAACCGATCTGGCTAGGCTGTAGTTTTTGGCAAATTATTTTGCTGATTGAAAGTTTCCTTTATTTTTGTATGCCTCAATTTTCTTTGGCTTGTGTGGTATAAAGGGTCAAAAGGATAATTGAGAAGGTACAGAATGCAGCATTGTTTTCTTCATTCTAGCAGTGCAGTCATTCAATACATTTATTTTAGAAACATAAGGAAGTAAATAGTCTTCATATGGAAGATCCAATCTGAAGTTTATGATACAGAGTTTTGAATTCATTTTCTTTTCCCATATGATAACATCTGTTAATTTTCAGGATAGATTTAAATATAACTTTATTTATTTATTTATTTATTTATTTATAAGTTATGGTAATACTACAAACCTGGAGAAATTTTGTAGCAGTAGAAACACTAGAAGTTTCTAAGATTGAGAAGCAGCTCCAGACTGCTGAAAAACTTATGACTTCATTAATTGAAAAGATAATGTACCCTTGCAAAATATGTTTAAAATTATATTGCTTCATAAGCATTTTCTGTGTCTGTGCTTACTCCAGTGTTTTATTTTGAAAAAGTAAGGTATGTATATGAGTTGCTTGGGAAAATATTTTCCTAGGAATGAACAGGGCTGAAAGCTAACTGAATTAATTGTAAGCTGATGATGCAAATTAGTGGAATATATTTTTCCCTGATTACAAAATACACTTAGTGAAAATCAAATTCATTAGTAAAGAATAAACACATATGCTATAATTAAACTTTATTTACCTTTGACGTATGCCTGTTAGCTGAAAACATCTACAACCAGTGGTTATAAAGTTTCTGATGAAAGTGTATCCTGCCAAAATTCTGGTGTTCTGTTGAAGATTAAAGCAAATAACTTGTGGTTTCACTATTATAGCTGGCTCTGACAGCATACATATGCTGACAGGATATTTCCATTGAATACATAGTGTCTCAGGATTCTGCTAGATTGCATATGCACATACAGTAAGGTTCAGTGAAATTTCAGCTTTAGTAGGAAATGGGATATGAACTGCTGAGGAGATGGGGCTTTGAAGATGTCCTGATTCTCTCCAAATTCTGTAGAGGAAGGCGAGAGTATCTGCCAACCTACTTCAGGCATGGCACAAAGTACTTTCATCCTCCCATTCTCCCATTGAAAACAAAATGCACCTGTTAGAACAATTCCTAAACAGTCAGTAAGTAAGCTAACTATGGAACAGGAAGCAATAAAGCTGCTGTGGACTGAGGTTAAACCTGAGCTAATGGAACCGGTGCAATGCCATGTTTCAAAAGCTATGGTGCTCCAAGTAGTTGTAAGCATGCCTACTCAGAATGTCTAACGTGTTGCTACATTGTATTATTTAGACATAATCAAAATGAATAATCAAGATGCCTAAATTTATATGATCACCTATAGCGGTCATCAGTGGCATGTACACTGAAATAGTATTATTTTATTATGCAGAAATATTATTTCTGTGGGATCATGTCTCATTCACTGAACAGTTAGAGTTGAATCTAAGCTTCATAACGAATGTATGTGATCTAGGGCATCATTTTATGTGATTGCAATGTTTGAATAATGCCTAGTGAAACACAAGGGTATCTCATGGTTTCTGTGTGCAGAAATGGGTGTTTAATATGGAATGAATGGAAAAAGAGTTGCCTGGAAGATAAAGCAGAGTTTCATGTTTTCATGAACACCTGGCTTCCAAGCTTACCATCGCAACAGACTTTGTACATGACTTGTTGGAATTTCCTAAGGCTCCATTCAAGTTCTTAGCTAGTTAAACCAGAATCATAGCACTTCTTGGTTGAGCAGGGTTTCCTTAAAAATAGTTTATAAATCTTTATGAAGCAAGCTGTAAACCATTACAGAGTCTCTAATGAAATTACAAGAAAGAAAGTAAAATCTTTATTCACTATAATATTTGATCCATGTGAAGTATAGGTGCCACAGTTTTGAACACCAAACAATAAAAATAAAAATTTAAATTAATGTATTTTTCATTCATTACTAAGGGAAAAATAGTATGGGATCCTGTGAGAATGGAATACAGTGTCATGCAGAGTACTCTCTCATATCATTACTTTTGAGTGCTTCACCTGTAGAATTTTGCCTTCTAATGTAGTTTTCCTTATTTCTCTTGTTACATCTGTTAATGTGAATATTTTGAGGTGCAAAAATTTCCATCACCTATGGTTATATCAGCTGACTAGGAAAAAAAACAAAGGGACAAATATTTAAGAGACTAGATTTCTATATTGAAGACTTAGAAGATGCATTTTTTTGCAGGTCTGTCACTGTCTTAATACCTGACCTGGGAAACACTTTCTTTTTTCTTGTGTCTTTGTGTACCTTGTCTCTCTTCTGTGTATTTAGACTATCAATATGTTTGTAGAGCTACGCTGACTATCAGCATAAATTTGAATAGCATGTAGCACACTGAAATCCCAGTCTCATCAGGATGCTGTAGACATTAGCAAATATAATCAAGTATGTTACTAATAAAATTTTCTAATTAAATGTGTAAGAGAGTATCAACTAGAAACAGGAAATATTTAAGTGAATAAACACATTAATCCAAACAAACTTGTTTTGCACATGCTTAGTGGCTTGAAAACAGCTCTAAAGAGAAGGATTTGTGGGTGTCAGTTGATGAAAGATTTAACAAGAGCCAGCAATGTGCTCTCGCAGCCCAGAAGGCCAACCATATCCTGGATTGTATCAAGAGCAGCATGAGCAGCAGGTCAAAGGAGCTGGTTCTGTCCCTCTACTCTGTTCTTAAGAGACCCATCTGAAACATTGTGTCCAGTTCTGGGGCCCCCAACACAAAAAAGACATTGAGCTGTTGGATTGGGTCCAGAGGAAGAGACAAAGATGATCAGAGGGCTGGAGCCCTCTGGAGCCCCTATGAAGAACAGGCTGAGAGAACTGACTCTTTAGCCTGGAGAAGAGAAGGCTCCAAGGAGACCTTACAGCAGCCTTCCATTACCCAAAGGGGTCCTACAGGAAAGCTGGGGAGGGACTTTTAATAAGGGCATGTAGTGACAAGATGAGGAGAAATGGTTTTATATTGGAATAGGGTGGGTTGAAACTAGATATGATGAAGGAATTCTTTAGTGTGAGGGTGGTGAGATACTGGGACAAGTTGCCCAAAAGAGGTTGTGGATGCTCCCGCCCTGGAGGCGTTCAAGGCCAGGCTGGATAGGGCTGTGAGCAACCTGGTCTATGGGGAGGTGTACCTGCCTATAGCAAGGAGTTGGAACTAGATGATATTAAAGGTCCCTTCCACTCCAAACCATCCTATAATTCTATGATTCTATGATACTGAAGGCAGATCAGTATCAGAACACAGAAATAATATACATACATACATACAATAAAACATACTTCAGGTGGGGCTTCACAAGGCATGATCTACCCTTGATGAAGCTGTGATATCTGTCTCAGATTAGCTCATCTTATATGTACTGTAACAGGTCTTTCAAAAGAATCTGCTCCATGATCTGCTCCATGATCTTCCCAGACACAGACACGAAGATCACCAGCAGGTTGTTCCTCCAGTCTTCCTTCCCCCCCTTTCTTAAACATGGGAGTGATGTTTCCCATTTTCCATTCACCAGAGACTTTGCCTGACAGCTCTGACTTTTCAAATATGATGAAGAGTGTCTTGGCAACCACATCAATCAGTTCCTTCAGGACCCTTAGATGTATGTTGTCTGGACAGACTAGCAGACAGTCTCAAAAGGCAGTCTCTGACTTGCTCCACTCTTACAGTAGAAGGAATTAGAATCAGTATAATTAGGAAAAGAAAATCAAACCCTAAAAATTTTCTGAATTCAATTTTTTACCTGTGAACTGGATACCATGCTTCTGCCTCATCTTTATCGGGAGATAATGTAGATGAGGCAAAACAATCTGGGCTTCAGAAGCCGTATTTCCACCTAAGGAAAACAGATATGATATGGTTCCCAGAAATTAAGAAGACCATTTAGACAGAATGAAGACCTTCACCAAATAGTAGAGAGCTTGTTTGACTAAATACTGTAGAAAGAACACATTGAAACAATTAGGACACAGTTCACTTATTTGTCAAAATCTTGTGACAGCTTGGAACCCTCTCAGTCTCTGTGTTTCAGTAACATTTTAAATGTTTGCCATATTATCTGGAATACTCTAAGGATAGTTTAATTAATACATACACAGTAAATTCATGCTGCAATGACAAGAATTGTGCCAACAATATACTCACTGGGTTTATTTTCTCTGGCTCTTGAGGACACTGTTAGCTCCATCCTATGCAGGATTTCTATGCTGAGGAAACTGGGCTAAAGATTAAGCATCTCATAAAACTGGTATATTAATGCATTAAAGTCAAGTTGAAATTCTGTTATTCTAAAGATGTCTTAAAACTCCTGGGACTTCCCTGTTTTAAAGATGATTTCTACATCCCTCAAAACAAAATTCTGATAAAAGCAGGCACAGTGGAGAAACTGGTTTGTATGAAAGAAGATTCCATTAATGACCTTCCATAATATGAACAAGAATAAAATTGAAACAAATTATATGGCTTTTTCCAGAAGCAGAAACAGAAGTTTTCTCCAGGTATCCTTCTTTTATTTTGCATATTCAGGAGGTGCCAAAAACCTTGCCAGCCATACGTACTGGCTTCTAGGATTTCTGAGAAAATTGACTAGTAAATCATCACAAGTGATAAAGCTGTATGAAATTTAGTTGAATTACGTAAGTACAGCAGAAGTCAGCCATATATTTTTGTCAAAAAAATCCTCTAATTTCAATGTACAGTTTGACAATATGCCTAGCAAATAATAAAGTCTCATTTGTGAGGGTACCAACTTCATTGTTTTCACTGTAGCTTTCTTCATATGTTGTAGAGTCAGCTACCATCTGTCTGACAGGTTTTGTGAATGTCCTACATTGTACAGCACATCTGTTTTGAAAAAAGAAAAAACACTGAATTAATTAAAAAAGCAGTCAGCAATCATGAACTCTCTCTAATATACAATGCCAAAATTGTTCTGTGACATACAGCATAATTTAGGAAGCATAGAATGTCTATGAGGACAACATGCAGCCCAAGGTCCTGAAGGAACTGTCTGTTGTGGTTGCTGAACCACTCTCCATCATACACCTTCATCATTGACATAGACAATGGGATAAAGTGTACCTCAGCAAATTTGCTGATGACACCAAGCTGAGTGGTGCAGATGATACAATTGAAGGAAGAGATGCCATCCAGAGGGATATGAAAAAGTTTGAAAAGTAGGCCCATGTGAACTTAATGAGGTTCAGTAAGCCCAAGGGCAAGGTGTTAGCAATTCTAGGTAAATGTATAGAACTAGGAGAAGAACTCATTGAGAGCAGCCCTATGGAGAAGGACTTGGGTGTCCTGGTAGACAAAAAACTTAATGTAATTGAACAAAAGCCCAGAAGTCCAATTGTATTGTGGGCTGCATCAGAAGGGTGGCCAGCATAGCAAGGGAGGTGATTGTGTCCATGAAGATAATCAGAGGGATGAAGAACTTCTCTTACAGAAAAACACTGAGGGAGCTGGTCTTGTTCAGCTTGAAGAAAAGAAGGCTTCAGTTGTGACCTTTCAGTACTTAAGAGAAACATATAAATAGGAGGGTGATCAGTTTTTAAACAGTTTTATGGTGAGAGGATAACAGGAAATGGCTTTAAACTGTAAGAGGTTAGATTTAGACTAGATGTTAGGAAGAAATTCTTTACTGTGAGGGCGATGAGACACTGAAACAGATTGCCCAATAGAAAAGCTGTGTGCGTCTCATCCCTGCAGGTGTTCAAGGCCGGGTTGGGTGGAGCCCTGGGCAAACTGATCTAGTGGAAGTTACCCCTGCCTAGGCGAAGCTATATGATCTTTGACTGAGAAAGCTGAGGAAAATTGACTTGTTTATCCTGGAGAAGAGAAGGCTGCGAGAAAACCTCAATGAAGCCTTGTAGCATTTAAAAAAGTATTAGAAAAATGGAGGGGAATCAACTTTTTACAAGGGTAGAGAGTGATACGACACAATGAACGGTTTAAAGCTCAAGGAGGGAAGGTTTAGATTGGGTGTCGGGGAAATGTTCCCCACAGAGACAGTGGTGAGGTGCTGGAGCAGGCTGCCCAGACATGCTGTGGATACTCCATCTCTGGATGTGTTCAAGACCAGGTTGGATGGCAGCCTGGGCTACCTGATTTAGTGCCAGATGTGGAGGTTGTAAGCCTTGCCTGTGGCACCGAGATTGGAACCTGATAACCCTTGAGGTCCCTTTCAACCCAAACCACTGTATGATTCTATGACCTTTTAGGTCCCTTCCAACCTAAGGTGTTCTAATATTCTAACTCTATACTCTAGCAAGCAAGGTTTGATATTATTTGAGTCTTATGACTAAATATATATTAATATTTTTGATTTTGGGGAAAGTATTTCTTAGCATTTCCTGCCATTTAGAGTTTCATTTTATAATTTCATGCAGTTCTGAATTTCAGTAAGTACCTTCAACCATCAGTGAAGTTTTGCATTCAGTAGCTACAGGCCTTTTCTGGGCACCTCCACCTCACTGAAGTTAGCTGCAGTGGAAGCTACTGTAATAACTGATGATATTGACTTGCATTGCTGGGAAAAAAGTTCACTTCACCTATCCTTGTTGTGTTGCTTTTCTCTTTGCTTTTCTGTGAAAAAGAAGTTACAGAAAGCTACTTTGTTTTCAAAAAGGTCAAGTGATATTGTTTAGGAGCGCGGATTGTACTCCAGATTAGAAATTGAAAAAATGTCCTGGAAGCTAACAAATAGACCTTAGTATGCCGGATACAGATATATGCAGTAGTCCTAAAGAAAAGCGGTGCCAGTGGTAAAATTGTATTATTTGGAAAGGAAATATACAGTACTCGAGACTTTCATATTTCCAGGAAATGAGAGAAATACCTCCTTAGCTTTGAGTATTTTATTTGTAAGTTTTAAGCTGTTCTTTTCAGTGTATGCCCAGCTCAAAGTAAGAGCTAACAGTAAAACAACCATACAATCTAATAAGACATTTTCATCATATTTTGGTTCAGAGTTCAGGCTTAGAAGATAGTAACATTTGCTGTGTCACATATAAGTGGATTTAAAATGCTAATATACGGAGCTCTTTCCTCTCAGATCTCTTGCACCTTCTCAGCACATGGCAAATACATATAACTGTGGAGGGTCAGGCTACTTCTCTTCCAAGTGCATAAGAGGATGGATGAATTTAATTCCATTTGGATATATGACACTAGTAGACTCTCTTACCCAAGTTTAGCCAATGACTCCCCTAGTTTGTCCTCTGTAGCTTTGAACCTTATCTTCAATTTTAAATGCTACTTGGTAAAGGGAGAAAAAGCTGCTCATTTCTTTGCTTTTAGAGTTGAATGATTCGTTTGCAAATACTATCACTCCCCATTTTATGAATCCCACTAAATGAAGAACTTTCTCAGTAGAACTGTGCATTTACTACTTTTCTCTGATGGCTCCAGTTCCAAGTCACACACCCTATTCCCCACATTCTGTCCTGTTGTGCAGTTCTTTTTCTTAGGATGACCTTGCTGTGACTGCAGACACTCACTGTCTGCCTGTGCTGGTCTGGTTGACAACATACAGATAATGTTTCTGAATTTTGTTTCCATAGATTCTATTCTTCCTACTGCATTATTTTGATTATAACATACTTTTGCATTTGTATCAGGGTGTCACAACTTACATACCAAAATGTATTAGCATTTCTTCAATCTAGCAAAAACTTGAACATTTTTCCTTCTTTAGTTCCTGCTTCATTAGTTGTGATTCATCATTTCCAGTGTTTCGTTCTGATAAATCTTCAACATGGTTTCATTTTTCTGCTATTATACAGTGTCAACTAGCTTGCAAAACCAGAAGAATAGTTATTAAAATGTTCACGCTTCACAAATAATATTTTGACTGTTGGATAGATATAAAAGTCCAGTAGGAAAAATATTCTGACATGATTTGTAACATACTATCTTTCAAATGACAAAATAAATAAATAAATACATACATATATAAAAATAAAAAATCAAAATATAATTGAAACAGCCTGCTCATGATGCAATCCGCTTTCCATTTTCAAATGAAGGAAGGAAGAACACTGTACGCATTTTTCTGTGAATCCCAGGGCTTGGAGCTACACAATATAGTTACTGAGGTGAGACAGTTAAGCAACTTTTTGCAAAAGAAAAATGGTCAACAAATGCCGTGACTATTTTGATACTGAGTACTGGAAGTATTTCTTTGAATTTAATTAATGTTTAATTTTAACACATAATTAGGAGATGATTTTGTCTGCTTATGAGTATTTATAGGAGCTTGGCCATCATGTATAATGAAATGAGAGGGTGAAGGTCAAACTGTGAAAACATGAGATTACTTGTTAAAATAAAGCCATTAGCTTAATACATGATGCAGAAAATGTATTGAAGAGATGAGAAATCTTTTTTCTAATATGTTTAGAAAGTACGCTTTGTTTGGAAAAAAAAAAAAAAAGAAAAGAAAAGCATAGCTTTCCATCTCCCTGTGTAATGTATCGACCAGATTTTTCCCTTCAGAATTTTTTGGGCAGGGAAGCTACAGATAGATTTTGTAATGTAAGATTAACAAAATATCACCTGCATGAAAAATTGATGCATTTGTGCATAGAAAACAGTAAACTACTTTTTCTATACATCTGCAGTAGCAATATGAAAGGTGAGATGTGGTAGACCTGTATATCTAGAATATACATTTATGCATGGACACATATGTCTGAAAATAAAATATATACATGAATACGTTATATAGGTGTCTGTCTTCTCCCTGCAAGGTTAAACTATGTGATTAAATAAAACTCTTTTCCTTCTGTTTCATCCATCACTATGAGCAGGAAATAGAAGCAACATGCACCTCTGAAATGTGTGTTTATTTATTATATATATTATAATATAACATACATTACAATAAATATAATGTAATATATTTATAATTATAATATATATAATATTATACATAGAAATAATATTATATATGTATATATATAAATTATGTGTGAAGTAGAAAGAAAGATTTAATCTAATCTAATCTCAGATTAAATACAATCTGTTTAATCAGATTTGCAGAGATAATGGTAACAGAAGCAGCTAAGTAATCCAAACAAACTAACATCCTAGTAGGTGAAAAATTTAACGTAATCCAACAGTGTGTGCTAGCAGCCCAGAGACTGTCACCTTCTACTCTGCCCTCATGAGCCCCATCTGAAGTACTGTTTCTGGACATCTGACTTCCAATATAAGAAAAATGCAGTGCTATTGGAGTGGGTTCAGAGGGTGGCCACAATATGTTCAGAGAGCTGACACACTTGCCTTATGGAGAAAGGTTGATCGAGCTGGACTTGTTCAGCTTGGAGAAAAGAAGGCTCCAGGGAGACTTCATTGAGGCCTCTAGTACGTTAAGAGAACTTGAAAATAGGAAAGCTTCTGCCTATGAAGTCCTCTTTGGTAGCACTGAAATGTTTTCTCAGATGGACAAAGTACAGAGGGAAGCAATGTTCTAATGCTAAAGCTCCCAAGTTAACCTTATTAAGAGAAGTTAAATGCAGGATAATTTAGCAATGACTGCAATATATAAGAACAGATGGCTGGTGGATGACTTCCTTCTGTGTACAGAAAAATTCCAATTAGGACAAAATTAAATGAATTAATAATATCATAAAACTGCTATTCTGTTTTTATTTTTTTTATTTTTTACCATGGTTTAAGCCCTCTTAGCAAAGAAAATTGCATTAATTACTTAAAGAAAGGAACCATTCAATGGCTGCAAAAGACTTGGTGGTGAACTGTTCCACTTCCTGCCATTGCAAAGTTATGCACAATGTGACTACACAGAATTCACAAATAGTACATAGAAAAGGAATGCAATAAGTTTTTTTTTGTTGTTGTTGTTTTGGGTTTTTTTGCTCCGAAGCCAAAGGATTCTGTCATTTAAGTAACTGGAGAATCTCCAAGAACTTTATTATAATTTATTAATTCTTACAGATGATATCTAGCTAGCAGAATGAAGTATGCTTAATACCTGAAATTATACATATCGGAGAACATCATTATGCCCAGATCATTGCATAATCTGCAAAATTTTTTTTATTCTATAAAAGCAATAGATTCAATTGTACTAACATGATTCTTCAGCATACAGTAGAATTTGATTTTGACTATAGGAAGTGTTAAATGTGAATGATGTGAATGAAACTATCCTATATTGCTTTCAAATTATTTGTTAGTATTTTGCTATATTCTTGAATATGAAATTTTGACTTTTACCTGTACAATTCTTTAATTATTTCTAGTCTGTGAGACACTGAATGTCATCATTTTAGGATTGAACCTCCTAAAATGAACTTCACTAGAAAACATGCCAACTTTTACAGAAGACAAGTAGATATACGGCACATAGCATTTTATATGATCAGGAATACAATTAACCAAAGTGGTTACCTATCATCCTTAAAAACATACATTTTACACTGTGACACATATATGATTTTACAGTTAATTAAATTGTGAAAATTGTCCATATTAGGTAGTATGCTCTGAAAGTAATGCCTCCCATTAATTTCAATGGATACTACAACAGATGCAAAGAGTAAAATGACACATTTTGACGGAGAAAATTCTCAGCTACAAAACATTTTCGACATAGTCACCACTGTTAGCCAATTTGTGTGGATAAGCCACTCTGTTTTGTGGTGTGACAGCTGTGCATGGCCATCCAGAATGTGGCTTGTCTTTTACATCACAGTTGTCACTGCTGAAAAGCACTAGTTGCCACCTCACTGTGCTCATATCGACTCTTTGGTCTCCAGAAACATTCAGTGTCAATAAATGTCAGTGGGTCCATTTTTTTTCCCCAGGGAGGAATTCAATTCCATCTACATCCGCACTTCCATGTCAGAGGACATTTTGTCAGATTGCTCCTCTGCTTCCATCTGTCACATGGCACCAAAATGTAACAGAATATTGGTGGAAAGGTTGAATCTCTACTACCATATTACCAACATCTGTTTCTGATGTTGTCTACCAATAAAATGAAATATGAGGCATTACTTTTGGAGCAGCCCACCATCATAGTTGCTTTTAACAGTGTTAAGCCTTTATGGCCAGTACTGTAGTGGGACTTCTGGAGACCCCAGAGGAAATGAATGATATTCATGCATAGTTTTGAAATGTACTGTTCAGATGCTTCAGCAGCAAGAAATTGGGAGACCAAGAGCCTTAATAGTATTGGTACAAGAAACAGTGGCACATTCAATGCAGTAAAATGCAAAAAAAAAAACTATGTATATTCTTAGATCTTTAAGTTCCTTTGCTATACATTAAGAGGCTGAGAAACTGAACATCTATAGAGTTTTGTAAGTTAAACAAACTTTACAATGACTTTCTACAGGCCAATTCATATTGCTTTTGTTAGAAAATTGTTTTTCCTGTTTCTGAAAATTTTGACTACCAAAATATATATTTGCAAGACTGTCAAAAACAGGGTTCTTTTATATCATCAAATGCAAAAATAAAGCGTAATATTATTTTTAAATATAGCCTTCAATGTGTTAAATGCTTTGGTTTTGGTTATTTCTTAAGTGTTTCAAAAAAACTGTGACATTAGCTTACTGGTTGCAGTGCATTCTGATACACATTCCACTGTTCTTCTCATTTTCATTTGTGTATCAAATGTGAGGATTAAAACAAAGAATGGGATATTTTCATTTTTCTAACCTAAATTAGTACAATATTTTGTTTTGTTTTGTTTTTTGCCTTTTTTATGTTACTCAGTGAAGTCTCATTTTTTTTCCTGACAAAAGATATTAGTGCAAAACTATAATGTAAAGGCTTTCATAACACACATCTTGCAGACCTGGAGCTTAACACTGAAGATAAGAGAAGTTCTATTTTACATATTACATAAGACTATAATGATCTAGTTACCCATATACTTACCTGTGCCATACACTGTGCCACAATCTGGCACGCTAACTCTTTAGTTGGATCCTTCTCCATAGCACAGACCTATCTTACATACATCTTCTTGGAGAGAAGACTGGGAAATAAAAGACTTATTACCTGTAGTTGTTACCACTCTCAGCCTCTTGGCTATCTGTTGACACTCCACCTGTACAAATTGCCACCTCTCCTTTGCTGCCGAATCTCCCTGAGCAGCAGCAGCAGCAGCAGCAGCAGCAGCAGCAGCAGCAGCAGCAGCATCTCTCCCTGCCACCCAGTCTGTCTCCTACCTTCAGCGTCTCCTGGTTATGTTTCTTCCATCTTGGAATACAGCTGTTACTTTGCAGGGAGAGCTCTGTTAAAGTACTTATGCAGCTAATTTGCCTGTATCAATGTCAGGCTGGGGCTGATTGCCTGAGGGTAACTTTGCCTGAACAACTTATTTCAGGCGTGGTTCTGTGAGCAGCATTTTGAGTTCTTTTAAAGCCTTTCCTGCATATTCCAATTCTCTTTCTGAAAGGTAATTGTTCACATTCCAGTTTACCAAGTTCAGAATATGCTCTTGACTGTCTCACTTTATTTTGCATAAGATATTTTTTTCAAATCAAATTCCATTACACAGTTTTTCTAGGGAAATTCTGCTTTTTATCTAGTGAAGGTTTTCTTACATGTTGTATTTTACTTTCTTTTTCCTTACAGACTGGCATCTTGTGGCTGGCAGAAAGCTTTGGTTTAATTCTTCTGCTTTATGTGGTTTTCATAAATTGAAAACAAATGGACAACTAAATTAGAAATTAAGAAAATGAAATATTCTATTTAATAGATGGAAGTGACAGGTCTTACAATTAAGTCTATCTCTCAGTCGGCAGCAGCCATTTGATTGAGTAAAGGTAAATTTCATTACTTTCCCTTCCTGTTACATAAAAGGTAGTCTTGCTAATATTTACTCTTGTGAATAAATTGCATAAAATTTTGTGGATGTTACAAATATTTACTGGTGTTGTCATCTGCTACTTGAAAAAGCACAATTTAAAATCCTTTCTACTTCGTTTATTTTAAGATCTCTTAGCTTCTAATGAGAAACAGAAAGGGACATCAGAGAACCTGCTTCTATCTTCTAAGCATCCTAGAAACTCTGTATACCCTCACCGTAAGGAACGGAAAGCATCACAAAAAGCATTTGTTATTTTCACACCATGGGATTCCTGAAAATTCCTTGGCAATTATCACTTCGCATCTTTGGAGCTGTAGCCAGGATAGCAGATTGAGGCAGTAGGCTGTTCACAACTCATTCTTAGAACAGGGTAATTTAAATGTGTGTGGACCTCCTTCCTTCACTACTGTTTGCTGAGTTTGTTCCCTAAGTTGTTTTTTTTTCCTCTGGATCGCTTTTTAAACAGGTTGGTAAGAAATTCCAAGCCTGTACACTGTGACCTTTCATAACTTTTTACCTTCTTATTTTTGGAGAGGGGTAAGAAGGAATAAGCAGACACCTCTGCTATTAGAGATTACAAGCTCAGTGCTTTTTTCAGCAAGAAATTATAACCCTTTGCAATTTCACGTATCTTGTTCATTTGTCAAGATACACTCGATTTATACTTGATACTTCACTTTTTTTTTTTCTTCCCCCGAGACCTTTGCAATTATTTTGAGATATTAATAGCTAAATGAACATTTCACTATGTAAGAATTGGGCCCCAAATCCCATTTAATACTGTAGACATGGCTACTAGTTACTTTATTCATGGCTGTGGTCTTACATTGGTAATCAAGATTGCAGTACTTTAGTTTCCCTAAGGAGGTCCAATCCACAACTGACAATGTTCTGTCTGAGGGAATAAATTTGTTCAATGATGATGTGCTGAAGTCACTAAACTGCAACATTGCAATCAATGTAAATCATCCATTGCACCAACAAAGGAAGGAAAGAGTACGATCAGTGCCCTGTGTGGCCTAATTTCCTTCAGCTTTCCCTCCTTTTCATACTAATTAAAGGTAAAAAAGCTTGTGTACTGAACAAAACTTCTGGTTCAGGGTCACTGACTCCCTGTTCATCAGCACTGAGTCAGATCTTTGTGGAAGGTCCATTGAAGAGGAACAAAGTGATTTTCCCTTTCATTCTATATCAGCATCTTTTCCTACTCTACCTCTTTTCCTATGTCTTTTAATGAACATGTTGTCCGGCTTCCACGTTATCACTTTGAAAAATGATGAATAGGCACTATTAGCATAGAGGTATATTAACCAAAATTTTACCTGGATCCTCTGACTACTACAGGTTTTTCTTTAACTGTGCTTCCTATGTGATCATCCTGTAACGGGATTTGGATCCATGTTTTTGTTAATCTCAGCAGAGAAACATTCTGCATTTACTATTTCACACTATTTATTAAATCAAAACCAAACCCAAAACAGCCACATGTGAAACTAAACACTAAAAAGGATGGACATCTACTTTGACATCAGAAGTTCTCAAACAAACAACTGCTCTGCTCTTAAGTGTATAGATTCTCCCATCTGCAATTTTGATGAAAGTGCATTCAATTCCTTCCATTATACCATAAGTACTTAAAAAGAGATGCAAAAATAGACCGCTTTAATACTGAAAGTTCCCTACCTCCAACTAGAATATGACCCATAAACCACTATATTCTGAGCCTGATCATACCACTAGTGATTTATGATCCAAAGAGTAACATCCTTAAGTTTATATGACAATACTGTGTGAGGTGGTTTAGAAAGCTTTGCTAATGCTGGGGTCAAAGACAATTACTGCCCTCCCTCATCCACATGTCTATGAATCAACATTTTATGTTTGCTTCAGGGTCATCACATGCAGATAATGGCAGGTGACATCATCATGATATTCTGTATCAAAACTCAAAACAGTCTGAAAACTCATCGACTATGCAAAGACATGGTCAGTCTAACAACAGAATACATTGAACACTTCCTACTCTACCTACCCATAGCCCTAAAGAGATGAGTTCAGACACTTTGAGAAAAGTATGGTATGATGTCTTAAAAAAATACATTCAAAGAATGAGAGTATTCCAAAAGTGACATTTTTACAATGGAAGTAAAAAAACAAACATAGGTCATACTTGTTTTGTCTTAGGGTTCCAGTTGGAGGAGTTGATATGTTCTGCTTCATATCTGCTCCTATGTCCACTATGTCCAACGTCACTCAGTCACAGAGGTTGTTGGTCACAGAGGTAGTTGGCACACGGTAACTCTAAATCTCATGAGTACAGCTGAGATTACTTTAGTTAAAGATCTTGAGAATCCTTTACTCTACATCACTATTCCTAGACTTTATAAGGTTAGATACGTAATTTCATTCAATTTTCTTCACTTCATCCTGTGGCTGGTAGAAGGACCTTATGCCTGGGCTATATATTTTCTGGCATTCTAACTTCAAAAATGGTGGGGGGAAAAAAAAAGAAAGAAAAAATAAAAAAAGGGTTGCATGTAGAAAAAAAAATTGCTGTCTCCATTTGTCTCCATTAATGTTCCTAGTTTTCCTACAGCAACAGTTGTCAAGTCTTCTGTCAGTTTGGTAGAAATTTATTTCATATCATGCCTCAGACAAATCAACTTTTGAAGCAGAAATCCATTGTTTTTTAGCTGTCATTCACAATTTAGTTTTTCTAGCTGATCTACTTTACACTCCAATTTCAGGAATGGTATAGCTCACCTAAAGTAGCCTCAAAGTTCAACTGGGATCTAGAGATTAATACACCTTGAAAAGTATACTTTAAAAAAATAAACCAAAAACCAAAAAAAACATATTGAAACCCAAGTCATTCTTTGAAAAAATTTTTGGACAGTTCATCATCTTATGTTTACAGTTAAGTTTTATGACTAATGGTCCAAATTCAGAGTACTTATTGAATAGCAAGCTGTTAAGGACGCCTCACAAGTAACAGAGTAATTACCTTGTTCTGAGTAGAGGACACTCAAGAAACTTCGGTGATCTAGCAAAGAACATCATATCTGATTCTTTACTAAAGTTATTGGATGAGATCTCATGGGATATTGCCCTTAAGGACACAGGAATAGAACAAATCTGGCAGCTCTTTAGGCCACTTTTCTGAGAGCACAAGAGCTTTCCATCCCCAAGTATAAGAAATCAATCAGAGGAAGCAGGAAACTGATATGGCTGAACAAGGATCTGCTGGTCAAACTGAGAAAAAGAAGGAAAAATATAAGCAGTAGAAGCAGGAATGGGTGGCCTGCAAAGAATATAGGGATGCTGTCTGCACATGCAGAGGTGCAGACGAAGGTGAACTTGGCAAGGGATGTGAAAAATAACAAAAATCTTTCTTTAGATAGATTGATCAGAAAAGACTCACAAAAATGATCAGAGAGATAGATCACCTCTCCTATGAAGAAAAGTTAAGGGAGTGGGTCTTGTTCAGTTTGAAGAAGAGAAGGCTCCAGTAAGGCAGTCTTTCATTTACTGAGAGGAGCTTATAAATAGGAGGGAAATCAACTTATTATATAGACTGATAGTTATAGGATATGACAGAGTGGTTTTGAACTAAAAAAGTGGAAATTTGGATTAGATACTTGGGATAAATTCTTTACTCAGAGTGTGATGAGCACCGAAACAGGTTGCACAGAGTTGTGACTGCTCCACCCCTGGACTGTTCATGACCAGTTTGTATGGGGCCCTGGGCAGTACGATATAGTGGTTGGCAACTGTGCCCATGGTAAGAGCACTGGAACTAGCTGATCTTTAAGATCCCTTCTAACCTAAGCCATTGTATCATTCTGAAATTTTCTAAGTATTTCTAGGGATTTATCTAGGAGCCAATAGAAAATGAGAAAGGAAATGCATTGTAAGAAAGTGTATTCAGAAGAAGGTGATCTGATGTTACGTTAAAAGCCATGAATGTGTAGAAGTAGATAATAAATTGCTTCTAAGGCTATCAAAAAAACTTGTTCTCATATCTAAATTTGTTCTAGAATAAGGAAGAAACTGACTAGATGGATAAACATGAAAGTCTTTCAAAGAAAGCCTGACTATAATGACAGCTACCTCCCCTACGAGTACCTTCTGTATATTGTGAGTACAGCTGTTGACAATGCATTTCAAAGGCAACATACAGTTAAAAAGCCATCTCTTCATGCTGAGATATAATCTTCAATTAAAGATTTTTTTTTCCTAAATTAAAATGCTATTTATATTGACAAAACTTTCTTGACATTGTCTCTCTTTATATACCATTTACTTTGTTATGGGGCCCTGTCCATGCCTCATGAAACATGAAAGCTGTTAGAGCAGGTCCAGAGAAAGGTCACAAAGATGATTAGAGGGCTGGAGCATCTCTCTTATGAAGAAAGGTTGAGGGGTTTGGGATTGTTTAGCTTGTAGAAGTGAAGGCTCCCAGGAGACTTCATTCTGTCCAGTACTTGAGAGGAGCTTGCAAACAGTAGGGAGACTTTGTACAAGGTCTGATAGTGATAGGATAGGGGAAATGGTCTTAAACTAAAGGAGGAGAGGTATAGATCACATATTTGGCATAAATTCACTCAAAGGATGGTGAGACACTGGAACAGGTCACCCAAAGAAGCTGTGTATATTACTTCTTTGGAGGAGTTCAAGACTGCCTAAACCCTCAGCCAGATATAGTGGGTGGCAGCCCTGCCTGTGGCAGGGGGATGGAGCTAGAGAATCTTCCAACCCAAGCCATTCTATGAAAAACAGAGTATAGTTTTTATTTTTAATTAGTATCTCTCAATCTTTAATCATCCAAATACCTTGCAAACTAATGAGCTAAACATGGTTATAAAATTGTTTGGATACAAATTTTACCCTGATCTTATCACTCTCTTTAATTATCTGCCAATAAACACGTACTTATCAGGACTATATAGTTCTTCATCAGTAGTCCTTTTCATATTGTTTGTAGTCCACCTTTTATTTCAAAGGTATTTACAAGCTACAAAGCATGTACAATAGTCTTCTTTTTTTTTTTTTTTTTAATATGGTGCTGGGAGGCATTACACAACAAAGTACAAATAACTTGTCCTTCACCCACTACTGAAATACAGTCACCTCTGAAGTGAAAGGTGGCAGCTTTTTAATAGTAAAAGAAAAGCACTACATCTAATTAAAACTGTGAGCTACATATAGTTACAGGGAATGTGTTTTTTCAAGCTAGAATCCTGTATATGACTTATTATTCATTTCTGTGTGCTTCCTCCCCTTTTTCACTTTACATGCCAGGAGGAAAAAAAAACCCTTAATGTATGACCTGCTCTTTAGTTAGACCTTTTAGTTATCCTCTGCTGTTTTGCAGGACTTTCAGAACTGTTTGAGCTTGATCCCTCTATGTTAGCTGTGAAAGAATCCAACAGCTAATGCCTCATCTGAAGGATTTCTGTGGGGAAAAGGTTTTTTTTTTAAACTAATTCCTCAGGCTGCTCACAACTTGGACTTTCTCCTTTAGATGTCCTCCGTGGCACCCTAACACTTTTGGAGCTCTTTGAGCTGCCTGAGCTGTCTTCCTTTCCTGATGGTGGCATTTTCTCTTCAAAGAATAATTTTTGTTGCCCCTTTATTTGCATTTCCTTGTTCTCTTGCAGGGAAAAAACACCTTTGAAATCAGTGTGGTTCTACATCCAGATAATAAACTTTTAAAAATACACATACTTCGCATTTGTTTAAAATTTGCTAAATCCTATAGCAGCTAAAGAGATATGAAGTGATTTTCCTTTAAAGTTGCTTCCTTCTGATAGACTGTGCAATGAAGCTGCATCGGTTTCAAAGGTTTCCTACTCCCTGCCTAGAATAGAGCTTTCAGCAATAGCCCTTTGTAAAGGAGATGGCAAATGGCACCAGCAGGACAAGCAGAAAGCATAAGGCAGGCTCATGCAGCCCTGAAAGTTCTAGGAAGCAGAAGACATCTGAAGAAAGGCGGAGGGAAGAGTCCAAGCTTAGAAAACATCTGTTAAATGAACTAATGAAAATGTCAAATTGAAAATGTCACCCCACCCCAAACAAAGTAATAGCAGTTGAAAGTAGAGGGTAATAGTTGCAAAGACATTATCTGTAGCTGTACAGGGCTTCTACACTTGTGCAAATAATGAAATACCTATTATTTAAAGCAAAATTAAAAAGAAGGTGTTCAGACTGGAGACTCTAGCAAGCATTAGGTTACATCTGAGCCTGGCAAGACAGTGCATATACTATGATTTAGTTTAAGCAAAGAATTTGCAGGATTTTTTTAGGCCTCATTGCTGTGCCATTATTGTCTGCTGAACACTGGCTCTGACAATACTGTCTGTACTTGTAAATTAAATAAATCGAGGCATAATCGCCACAATAATGGCCAAAGTCTCTTTCTCTCTCTGATCTTGCTGCACTTATCAGTACTCCCATTGGGAGCAAATACTGACACATCAAAACTTGCCAAACTATAGCTGGGCATTGCCTAGGGGAAAGCTAATTGGAGCAGAACAGAATCATTACAGGAAACAAGCCAGCAGAAAACAGTTTTGACATTCACTTACTACTGCTTACACCTATGGCTTGCCCTCTGTAGTTTACTAGCTTGGGCACCCTAGGGGTTGTCCTCCAAATATTCTCTATGATGCCCAGCAATAGGAAATGAGGAAGCAACACAAAGCTACATCAGAGGATGCTCAGGTTGGATATTAGGAAATGGTTCTTCACCAACAGTACAGTGTGTTCAGGCACTGGAACAGTCTCCACAAGGTCAGGGCAACAAATCAACAGATTTGAAGAAACTTCTGAACAATGTTCTCAGATATAGGGTTGATTTTTGAATGGTTCTATGTGGTGCTGGGAGCTGGACTTGGCAATCCTTGTGGGTCTCTTCCAAATCACGTTATTGCTATGATTCTATGATTTTATGATTAAGAACAATATTTGTTCCCTTCAGTAAGTAGCAAGGACAGTGGTAAGTACTCTGCTCCTATGGAGGCCTGGTCACTCAGAAATGTCCAGGCGTGGGAGCAAATAGGAAAGACTAATGTAGGAAAAAAATTGTTTTCTATATGCAGCTGCCCAAAGGCCATTCTTCCAGGTTATATCCTATACTATAGGTTATATCCTATATTTATAGGCTTTAAACTAGAGCTGTGTGAAAGTAAATGGACATACAAGATTTTCTTAAATTCTGTGTAGCTTACTTGCTAAGCTTATGGAAGACTTAACAGATCAGCATGCTAGATAACCATGCTTTATACTTTTCATAAAATACTAGAGACAGATTAATGTCCATCTAGAAAATTTTCAAAGAAAGAAGAGCGTGAAGAGTGCTGCTTGGTGGCTTCTGTATCTAGTTGAATAATCATAAAAGGCAATATCACAAATATTGCTTGGAAAAACTGTAAAGAAAGAGTTGTACAACCAATACATAATTTTATTTTCAATGAGATCCTTATTTTTTGTGCTTTTTTAAACATGAAATGTGTAAAAATGAAGTTCTTATTCCACAAAACGTCAGTTTGTATACAGCACAGACAGTGATATAATTTTTATGCTTGATGATAGGAAAAAAAATAAAATTTAGGAGGCTATTTTGTATTTGGCTTATTTTTATTTGCTCAGTTGTTTCAAGATATAGCTGAATTTAAAACCACAGTAAACAGTGCATTTAACTATGCACTTGGGAATTAGACACAGATTTCTCTCTATTGTTAATAGGTATTGTGCAACTTACATATGCTCACTATACTGTGGAAATAGACTTGAGACAATTTAAGTGCATTATGAGGTATTACTTTTAGCCATTGGAGACTATTGTGAATGAAGTTGCTGTAGTGGACAAGGCAGATCTAAAGACAAGTGAAACAAACTGAAAGACCACCACTGTACTAGAAGCCACATCCAGAAGCTCCTCAACGTTTTGTGATATAAATAATTTAACAGCATTGATCTCTCATAAAGGAATGAAATATTTTAGCTTTTCTTTTGAGACAAAATTTACCTTTTTTACCTTTTATTTTTACCTTATTTACCCTTATTTTATTTTATTTTGGATACTTCATTATCCATTCTGGAGAAGAAGAGGCTGAGAGGCAACCTAATTGCTGTCTGTGTCTCCCTGAGGAAGGGGAGCACAGAGGGAGGTGCCATGAATTCATCTTTGGAAAGTGATAGCAGGATACATGGGAACAGTACATAGTTGTGACAGAAGAGATTCAGATTAGGTAGAAAGAAATGTTTATTTTCCATGATGGTAGTCAAACAATGGAATAGACTAACTAGAAAGGTGGTTGATGCCCTATGTCTGTCAGAGTTCAAGAGACTTCTGGATGTCATTAATATCATTTAACTTTTGGTTAGCCGTGAAGACATCAATTAGTTGGACTTGATCTTTGAAAAGTCCCTTCGTTGAACACAAATAAATAAATAAATGGTCTGTAATCAAATTAGGGAGAAAAAAAAAAAAAGAAGAAAAAAAAAAGAAAATACATGTCCCAAATAAGCTGGTCAATAATTAATTAATCTGACTGTTATAACGGAGTTAGAGCCGGTGAACTGCCACTTTTTTAATGTATTGTTGTAGGATTACCCTGGTTGTCAGCTTAGCACCATATGGCTCTGCATTCACTCTCACAGCAAGATGGGGAACAGAATCTCACTTTTTAGGAAATAATCTGTGGGTTTGAGATAAAGACCTTTTATCAAGTAAAGCAAAGCTGCTCGTGTAAGCAGAGCAAATTCAGAAATTCATTTACTATTTCCAATCAGCAGGCATCTATTCAGGCATTTCCGGGATAGGAGGGCTCAATCATACATAACAGTTTCTTGAGAAGACAAATATCAAAACTCTAAATGTTACGTCTTTTTCCTTCTTTCTCACAGATTTTATTGGTAAGGATAAAACTATATGGTAAGCAATAAATATTCTTTCAGTTATTGAGGACATCTATCCTGGCCACGGAATCACAGAATCATAAAATCATAGAATCACAGAATCATAGAATCATTGAACCATAGAACCATAGAATGGCTTGGATTGAAAAGGACATCAAAGATCATCTAGTTTGAACACCCCTGCTATGTGCAGGGTTGCCAACCACTAGAGCAGGATGCCCAGAGCCACATCCAGCCTGGCCTTGAATGCCTCCAGGGATGGGGCATTCACAACCTCCTTGGGCAACATGCTCCAGTGTGTTACCACCCTGTGTGGAAAACTTCCTCCAAATATCTAACCTAAACTGCTCCATCTTAGTCTAAAACCCATTCCCCCTTGTCCTGGTAACTAGCCATTCCTCTCCTGTTTATACGCTCCCCTCTAATATTGGAAGGCCACAATGAGGTCCCCATAGAGCCTTCTCTTCTCCAAACTAAACAATCCCAGTTCCCTCAAACTTTCTTTGTAGGATAGGCGCTCCAGCCCTTTGATCATCTTAGTGGTCCTCTTCTGGACCTGTTCCAAGAGCTCTGCATCTCTCTTGTGCTGGGGGCCCCAGGCCTGGATGCAGTACTCCAGATGGGACCTCACAAGAGCTGAGTAGAGGGGGACAACCAGCTCCCTTTCCCTGCTTACCACCCCTTTTTTAATGCAGCTCAGAACATAGCTGTCTTTATGGGCTGCAAATGCATGCTGATGACTCATAGCTTCTCCCAGATTCTTGTTCCCAGCCAACCTACTTGCCAAAATTGCAGGGTAAGAAAAAGAAAAGATCTTGCTATGGAAGCAGTAGTTGGTAATAAGTAAAAGTTTGGTATGCTACAAGAATTGTTTGAATGGGCAATAAGCAAGAAGAGTTGGAAGCCATGGTGCGGCAGGCAAACTATGACCTAGTTGCCATAACAGAAACGTGGTGGGATTGCTCCCATGACTGGAGCGCTGCAATAGATGGCTACAAACTCTTCAGGAGGGACAGGCAAGGAAGGAGGGGTGGTGGTGTGGCTCTCTACGTTAGGGAATGCTTTTCTGCTATTGAGATTGTGAGTGGGGATGATAACGTTGAATCCCTATGGGTAAAGATCAGAGGAAGGGCTGACAAGGCAGACATCCTGGTGGGCGTCTGTTATAGACCGCCAAACCAGGATGAAGAGACAGATGAGGTATTCTACAAGCAGCTGGCATGAGCTGCACGGTCGTCAGCCCTTGTCCTCATGGGGGACTTCAACTTCCCTGATATATGCTGGGAGTAGAACACAGCGCAGAAGAAGCAGTCTAGGAGGTTTTTGGAGTGTGTAGAGGATGCCTTCCTGATGCAGCTGGTAAGAGAGCCCACGAGAGGAACTGCCCTGCTAGACCTGCTGTTTGCAAACAGGGAAGGTCTGGTGGGAGATGTGGAGGTTGAGGGCTGCCTTGGACAGAGTGACCATGAAATGATAAATTTCTCGATTCACGGTGGAGTTTGGAAGGGGAATAGTAAAACTGCTACCTTGGACTTCCAGAGGGCGGACTTCGAATTGTTCAAGAGACTAGTAGGGGGAGTCCCCTGGCATTCAGTCTTAGCAAACAGAGGGGTCCAGGAGAGCTGGTTGCTCTTCAAGAAGGAAGTCTTAAGGGTGCAGGAGCAGGCGGTTCCCCTGAGACGCAAAATGAGCAGGCGGGGAAGAAGACCGGCGTGGATGAATAGGGAGCTATTCTTGAGGCTCCGGGAGAAAAAGAGAATCTACCGCCTGTCGAAGGAGGGACGGGCAACTGAGAATGAATACAAGGAAGTTGATAGGATGTGTAGAGGTGAAATCAGAAAGGCAAAAGCCCAGCTTGAATCTAACTTGGCCGCTGGGGTGAAAAGGAATAAGAAACTCTTTTATAAATACATTAACAGTAAGAGGAGGACAAAGGAGAATATCCACTCTTTGCTGGATGATGCTGGGAATGTGACCACTGAGGATAAGGAAAAGGCGGAGGTTCTGAATGCCTTCTTTACGTCTGTCTTTAAAGGTTAGACCAGTTATCCTCGGGGTACTCCTCTCTCTGACCTGGTAGTCTCACATGGGGAGCACGCTAAACCCCCTGTGATTCTGGAAGAAATGGTCAGAGACTTACTACTCCAACTGGACTGCCACAAGTCCATGGGGCCGGATGAGATCCACCCGAGAGTGCTGAGGGAACTGGCGGGGTGATAGCCAAGCCGCTTTCCATCATCTACCAGCTCTCCTTGTTGACTGGTGAGGTCCCGGAAGACTGGAGGCTTGCCAACGTGACTCCCATTTACAAGAAAGGTTGTAAGGAGGATCCGGGGAACTACAGGCCTGTTAGCCTGACCTCGGTTCCAGGGAAGGTTATGGAACAGATTGTCTTGAGGGAGATCATGCAGCATGTGCGGGATGGCCGGGGGATCAGGCCTAGCCAGCATGGGTTCATGAAAGGCAGGTCCTGTTTGACCAACCTGATCTCCTTTTATGATCTAGTGACCCATCTGCTGGATGAGGGAAAGGTTGTTGATGTGGTCTACCTAGACTTCAGCAAAGCCTTTGACACTGTCTCCCATGGTATTCTCCTGCAGAAGCTGGCAGCCCGTGGCTTGGACGGGTACATTCTTGGATGGGTAAGGAACTGGCTGGAGGGCCGGGCTCAGAGAGTGGTGGTGAATGGAGTTAAATCCAGCTGGCGACCGGTCACGAGTGGTGTTCCCCAAGGGTCGGTGCTGGGGCCTGTCCTCTTCAATATCTTTATTGATGACCTGGATGAGGGCATTGAGTGCACCCTCAGTAAGTTCGCAGACGGCACCAAATTGGCTGGGAGTGTGGATCTGCCTGGGGGTAACGAGGCCCTGCAGAGGGATCTGGACAGGCTGGAGAGCTGGGCTGAAGCCAGGGGGATGAGGTTCAACAAGACCAAATGCCGAATCCTGCACTTTGGGCACAACAACCCCAGGCAGTGCTATAGGCTTGGGGCGGAGTGGCTGGAGGACTGTGTGGAGGAAACGGACCTGGGGGTGTTGACTGATGCTCGGCTGAACATGAGCCGACAGTGTGCCCCGGGTGGCCAAGAAGGCTAACGGCATCCTGGCTTGCATCAAAAACAGTGTTACTAGCAGGAATAGGGGGGTAATTGTCCCCCCGTACTCGGCACTGGTGAGGCCGCACCTCGAGTATTGTGTTCAGTTTTCAGAAAGACATTGAGGCCCTGGAACGTGTTCAGAGGAGGGCTACGAAGCTGGTGAGGGGCCTGGAGCACAGGCCTTATGAGGAGCGGCTGAAGGAGCTGGGATTGTTCAGCCTGGAGAAGAGGAGGCTCAGGGGAGACCTTATAGCTCTCTATAACTTCCTGAAGGGAGGTTGTGGTGAGCTAGGGGTCGGCCTTTTCTCTCGTGTAGACAGTGATAGAACTAGAGGCAATGGTTTCAAACTGCACCAGGGGAGATTCAGGCTGGACATTAGGAAATATTACTTCTCGGAAAGGGTGGTCAGGCACTGGAATGCACTGCCCAAGGAGGTGGTGGAGTCACCGAACATGGAGGTGTTCAAGAGACGTTTGGATGTTGTGTTGAGGGATATGGTTTAGCTGGGGAGTATTGGTGATGGTTGGACTGGATGATCTTTTAGGTCTTTTCCAACCTTGATAATTCTGTGATTCTGTGATTCTGTGATTCTGTGATTCTGCGATTCTGTGAATCACAGATCCAAAATATGGCACCATACTAGCTGCTATGGCAAAAATTAACTGTATCTCAACTTAAATCAGCCTTACTTTAACACCCTGTGAATTTCACATAATTAACTGAGGAATCTCAAGGCAGCAAATTCATCTCGGAATTTTTTGTTTTAGAAGAGTTAGCTCACAGTGAGTTCAGGAATCTTGAACAACGTTATAATTACAGATAGGTTCATAAATGGAAAAGAAAAAAAAAAGAGAAAAAGAATGTGTTAGCACAGTAAAAGCTGCTGTATTAGAAGAACAGTGAAAAAAGTCCCTTTTTAGACCTCAAGGCTGAAGAAAATTACAGCAGTAATATGAAAAAGTACTTTTTGTAGATTCAAAGAGTAGGAAAGTCATCTCTTTGGAATATTTTGGAAATATGGATCAGAAAACAAGATATTTTCCTGGAATTGCCTGTAGAAGACTTTCTTGGAAGTATATGAAGGAAAAAATGAAAAAGTCAAAAACATCTTCATCCTTGTTAATTATGAAGACCAACCTATCATCTCCACTTACACTTTTGCTGTCATGAACTGAATTAGTTTTGCTGGTCTGAGTGCATAAGGAATTTTTCTTTCACAATTCAAATTAAAATGGCTTCTGAAAGTTAATGAGAGCAAATGACACTATTGTGGTGAGCACACAGTACATTATTGCAAAAGAATCAACAACTATCACAGAAAAAATACATGGTTTTCTGTAGGTGTGGAATTTGATGTATTGATCAACTAGAAACTAAAATGAGATTTAAAAAAGATCACAATTTTCCCTCACACTTGTTCAATATTCCTTTGAAGTGAGTGGATTTTTTTCCAGCATAAACTACTGTCAGAGAAAATATACACCTGAAAAATGTACCATGTATTATGTTGTAATTTTGATTGTACTATCATGTAGAATAATTTTGTGAGCATGTTTTATTGATCTTAAATATTTGAATGATTCGACTATTGCTTTGAAACAAAAAATATAGGTCTTTCATGATGACACATTTTCTGATTATATGAGGTAGGCAAAATCCAAAGTGATTAACATTGGTAAAATAAGAATTAATTTCCGTGAACAAAATGCATGGATCATAGCACTGTTTTTATTCAGCAGACTTCAAATACTTTCTTAATTACATTGCAAAACTATTCTCTAATAGTTGTTTCACGTAATTCATTTTCTTAACTGAAATTAAAACTGATGAAATATTAGTAAAAGTAGTTTAACTCACAGGATAGTGTGGAACACATAGGGTCAGCTCAGTGATGATGATAGGCATATTACACATTCATATATGAATTTCTGGCTAGTATTTCTTACATTTTACACTCTTACATTGTGACTGACCATTTGCAATTCAGAAATGTTAAATACTAGTGAAGAATGACCAATATTTTACTTTAATTTTTACTTATCTTGCTCTTTTTCCTGATTCCCACTGTCCTATTCCACTCATCGTTAGACTTGAAAGTATATTACAGGCAACTGATTAATTGTGGTATATAATACTTATCCATCCAAAGAGCTTTAGTATACTAGAATACAAGTTATCTGCTTTGATTTGTCAGCAGCAACTAAGTATCCACTTTAAAGGGTCATGTAGAAAATATAGACTGATGCCTGGTGGGAATAATGATTCCTTACATTCAGAATGAAATATCCAATAGATAGCAGCTAATACAGAAGGAAAAATACCAAAACTGTTTGCAAATGAGACAGCTGGTATCTTTAGTTCAATAACTGAAGTAATGGAGGGTAATTTCATGCATCCTCAAGATCTACTCTGTTTACAGTTACTGTCTAACTATAATATGTTGATTATCATGTTTAGAATATTTAGTCCAAGCTTTATAATTTATTTGAAACATGTCTGTAAATAATTGCACTGAGTAGGTAGACTAGCATCAATCACAAGAGAATTAAGTTTCACAAGAATGACAAAAAGGATGAAAAAAAAAAGGTTTGTAATCCTTAAAAAGATCTTTCTCAGAAAAATATTCTTCTGTCTTTTTGAATTACTAGAATTAGTTGCTCACTTTCATCCTGTTCTCTTAAGATACTTATAATAATCATATATGAGTCAAAATAAAGGTTCTTACTTAAAAAAAAAAAAAAAGTGATCCTTTATACTCTGATTTATATATTTGCATATTTTAAACAGATAAAGGCTATATTTTAAACTAGGAACTATCAAAATGTATATTTACTGAATTAATTGTCATCTTTATTATTGTATTTTCATATTATACTTTTTTTTTTTTTTTTTTTAATTAGAAGCATAGCAAATCCAAAAGTAAATTTCAATTGCAGTATAAATTTCTAGGATTTATTAAAGTTCATAATCATAGTTCGATGTTTCTAGAAATTTGCAGGGATGAACAAGGGAACATCCTGTGCAGAAATTCTACAGGAAACAGAAAAGATAGTTTGGGATTAAAAGAGATTTCTTTATAGTCTTAGAATTTCTCTGTTGAAAAATAATTTTTTATCTTACTGATTGCCATAGTCATGTCAAAGAATTCACCATGCGTATTTATAGATATTTACCATGAATACTTCAAATTCTGTTTCTGGAAAATAATCAGTTGTATTTCTCTTTCATGAGTCATGAATTCATGCATTGTAATCCATTTAATAATAAATATGTTTAGTGTCTCTAATATTCTGCCTGACGGAGGCAGACACTGGTTCCTACTTGTAAGTCAGTATGAGACACAGTGGTATAGTAAAAGATATACATCCATACCTCATAAATTGTATTCAGTCTTTAATGAAGAAGAAGTTTTCTTATATTGAAGTTACTACTACCAGAAACATATTAAGTGTGCACTGATAACTTAGTGATAGTTGTCACTATTCTGCTCTGGGTACTGGTGACTGATAATTCACAGGAGTAAAACTATTGTTATACTGTTATGTGGAAATAATCTATGAATGCTACTGTCTTATCTACACTGATCTGATTTTGTCAAAGCAGCAGTGGAGGCATTTTTTGTTTTCTGATTTTACCAGAATGAGCACCGTGAAACATAAATCTGTCTCCATGTCTCTTCTAGACTCATGCTTCCCATTTATCTCTGTCAATTTAACCTTGACATGAACCCTTACTATGGCTGCAACTCCAGTATCTGAAAATCTTTCTCTCACCACACTGTAGCTCTCTTTATCTCTGCTAGGTTCTGTACTCTGTCTGGGTTGACATTCCCATGTTGTCTGGTGGGGGTACCTACCCCAGACCTTGCTGCTCATGGAAACTCCTCTAACACCTATGTTACACATAGCAATACACCACATTATTTCTTTTTTTCCTCACTTGACTAATTACATTGTTGTCTAGTAGGCATCTGGAGTCTAACTTATTTTCAAGAATCTGTACTTGTTGCTGTTTACCTTGGCTATGTCTGTCTCTTCTGTGTCATTATCATCAGTTCAGAGCCTCCTCTGCAGCTGCAGGTGTCTAGAATGTTCTTCAACATTTATGCCTCCTCACACTGTTTGTTGTTTATACGTGTCAGTTGAGAACACATCCTTTTTTCCTTACTTTAATTTTTCTACGCCATTTGTATTTATGTCTAAATTAACAATGTGTGATTTAATTAAATATATTGAATAGCCATAGAATTCCTTTAAATACTGTATAAAAACTAACTTGTATTTATGCATTGGTAATTTACTTTGCACAGATTTTACAAGCTTGTTCCTTTTCCATTCATGAGAATACCTACCGTTTATTTAATATCTACCATATTATCAAGTACATATGCTATCTATAAGCTGAAGAAGTCTTAAAAACCACACAACCACACACTAATTTAGCATATAAAATGTTGATTCTTTTTAAAAGTGATTTCACAGAACATGTGCAATAAAGAAAGCACACACTTTTCTAATTTACTCATTATTGTTGTTATTTGTATTCAAACTTTGAGAGCTGTATGGGACACTAGAAAAAAAAAAAAAAGTAGGTTTAATAACAAGAGGAAGAGTAAGAGGAAGCTGTGGATTTCTTCTCTGTGCCTTTTTGTTTTGCTATTATGAAAACCTAGCAGGAGACATGTCTAAGTAAACAATGCAGATCTTACCGCATGTAAAGTCAATTTCTTTCTTTGGATAGAGAATGACCAGTTTGCTTTAAGCACAAACAGATGTTTCTATCTGACCATCTGGCCTTTATTTATGTTATCCAAGATCCTGCACTCCCTCCTATAAGTAGAGAGAAGGAAACTGGTAAATATCATTTTTTTGGTTGGTTGTGGTAGTAAACTGTAATTGTGTTATTTCTCAGTAGCAATAAAATGGAAGTGTAAAAGTAAGATATTGCAAGTAAATAAAACACTTTTACAAGTAAAATGTGAGTAAAGAATTTCTCTCTTCAGCAAATCTGGGCATTTGAGAGTTCTGATATGAATTGTCATGAGCTTGTCTTATTTCTATTCTGCCCAGAACACTAAAGGTCTATGTGCAGGTGACCCACAGGGAGAATATGACTGCATCTTCAGTTATACATGAGCCTTGTACAAATTCTCCTCAAAGGGCAGTGTTTTATTCCCAGCTGACCAGTTTTTTATCA
This sequence comes from Perdix hodgsoniae, assembly GCA_035772895.1. Lineage (NCBI taxonomy): Eukaryota > Metazoa > Chordata > Aves > Galliformes > Phasianidae > Perdix > Perdix hodgsoniae. Next base: position 4,132,468 of record JAPSGF010000011.1, read on the forward strand.
TCTTTATGATATTTGAATATATTCAGAAAACATTATTTTTATCTTGACTAAATCTGACAAACTGAAAATCAACTAAACACAAATCTGATTGATTAGGCTTAAAATTTCAGGACGTCTCCTTATATTTAAATTTTTGGTGACTGTAAACCTACTAACACTTTCAGTTTGAGCCTAAACTATTGTTCTGGCTTATCAGTATTACATATCATGACATCACACGGCTAGCTGTTTTAGCGCTGAAACACAGTGCCAGGAACTGTACTTCCTGGGTCAGCCCCTGGCAGTGTCAGCTTACATGAGTTCTGGCTCTCTGAGAGGTAAATACACTGAGAATTGACAAATTTCAGTCCCAAGAAATCTCCAGTATTTCCCACATTATTTCCAACTCCAGGTAAAAGGTAAAATTGATGGAGAAGACCTCTCTTCCTCTTCCAGTAGCACAGTGAACAACATGGCCGGAACTCTTCTCTCTCCTTTGTTTGATTTATTATCTGTAACTTCATATCATATTCTCTTACAGTCTTTTATCATTTGTAGTAAGTTAATTATCCCTCCGTATCTTGGTCACATCTTTAAAAAGCCCTTCTTCACCCCATCAAAAGAGGAAAGGCTGTGGGGGAAGCTCTATCATTGGTGATAGAATCAACTAAACTTCAACAGCCATGCAAAGAGATGGTTTTAATACCAACAGTTCTTACAGTGACTATTACAAAATTCAAAAGTTTTAGGAGAGATTTAATAACTTACACTGTAAACTAAGCAAATGAAGTCCACATTCAAGACATCAAGATATGCTGGTTTGGATTTGAATCACAGAAAATCTACTGATAAATTGACTGAATATAGTATAACCTAAATTGTGAGATCCACAAAATTCAGCCTCTCCTTCACAAGATGAAACAAAAAGAGCTTTGGAAACACTTTTGCATCAACAAGCATCACTGCAAATGAGATACAGTTACTTCTTTTAGCCCGCTGTTCGAAGTTAGCCAAGTTGATATTTTCACTGCAGTTACGAATCTCTTCCCTTATGAACATGCTACATAAGAAGCCTAGCCTGTTATTGTTTTAATATATATTTACCTTAAAAAATCAATGTACCTACTGGAAATCCTTTTGTTCTCAAGTGAAGGTTATAATTTCCATCCTTCATCAGTAACATATCACACAAATTCCTGAATTAAGGAAACAATTGCAAGAATTTCTTTTCTGTACTTACTACATTAGACTTTCGCTACATCCACAAGTTGTACTGCACAATCTCTATTTAGTTTTCTTTAATTCACTGAGAGATACAAAATATTAACAATGTCAGCTGAAATACTCAGACTGAAAGCGAAGTGGGTTTCTACAGTAAGAAAGCCAATTTGTGTTCTCTATTATATAACTGTGAATCAAGATTAACTATATTGACTTCACTTGGGAAAGGGGTTAACAGACTTACCGCTACTCCTACTAAATGATCCATACACTTTTTATAATACAATAGCAGAGTTAATTGTTTCACTTAGGCTGAGAGAATGGTAGCAGAAAACAGCATAGGTGATTTCCAATCAGAGAGCTACAAGTGAATTTTATGCAAGTTTCAAATGTGAGAGTCTAGATATATGAAATGGATAAAAACAGCTGTTCTTGATTTGTGTGTGAATGGTTTTGTTTTGATTTGGTTTGTTTTTGTCTCAAACGATGCATGTCTTAAACAGGACTTGATCAATGAGAAGTTAGTTTAGGATCATTGTTTGACACAAACTCATACCTCTTCTTCACATCTATACTTTCTCATCTGGACAGAAAATGATTAATCTCTTATTTAAGCTTGGCTTTTTTTTAGCTGTTGTTACCATTGCATTTAAGTGCATCATAATCATTAGATAAGACTTCTCCAAAGTGAAGAAGCTTCATTTGAGAGATGAAAAACAAAGAAATTAAGGTTAGCAAAATGCTATTCAGAGGCTCATCTATCTTATTTTTCAGAGTATGTTGTTATTTTTTTGTCTAGCTCTTCAACTAGTCAAACGCGGTACCATTTAATTCTGCTGAAATCAAGGGTTTCCAGATCATTTGTGGAGTGAAGTACTGAAATTTAAATCATATAGAAAGAAAAACTATGTATGGAAACAAAGACTGTGTCATAATGCAAAATGCATGAAAAATCTTTATCATGTTGACATAAGCAGCATTATGTAATTTCCTAACATATTGAGTTGTATATGTATACCAATTTTTACACATCCTTATCTTACAGTTTATGATAAACTGGGGAGCAACACACTCATTACCTCAATGTCTACACTTGAATTAGTGAAATAAGAATATCAGCTGGTTTATGTCAGAAAAGGAGACATATAGTTTTCCATTGGATTCCAGTAAAATTTACCTCATTTACTCCTTATCTCTTTAATTCATACACATCTTAGCTTCACATCTGATGGGATTCAGCCCTACTTATTCTAAATTTCTTAGCACTCACTGTTGTGGTTTTACATCAGTAGGTAGCCAAGCACCATAGAGACACTCTGTCACTCCCCATCTTCAGTGGGACAGGGGGAAAATATAAGCTCACGGGTTGAGATAAGTACAGGGAGATCATTCACCAATTTAAAACAGACACCTCTTGGAGAAGATTACTACAATTTATTATCAACTAATAACACACTAGAGTAGTGAGAATTAAAACCAAACTAAAAACAGCTTCATCCTTTCCATAGTCTTCTGCATTCTTCCCCCTAGCAGCACAGTGAAATGACAGCTGGGGGCTGCAGTCAGCCCACAACACTTCATCTCTTTTGCTCCTTCTTGGTCACTGCTCCACAGGGGTCCCTCCCACAGATGCCATCTTTCCTCAGCTAATCCCACTTGGTCTTCCGACAGGCTGCAGCTCTCCCAGCACTGCTCCAACATGGCTTCTGCGCGGCCCACCCTTCAGGAGTGCACTTTTCCATATGGTCCCCATGGTCATGGCTCCCCCAGTCCTCCTGCCCCACTGTGTGCTGCTCTCCACAGACTGCATCTCTGGCATGGGGCTGCTCCTGCAGAGACATCTATGAGCCGTGGCTCCTTCAGACCTCATCCATTACTGCTCCATGGGCTCCTCTATGGCTACATTTAAGCACTGGAATAGGTTCTTTAAGCACTGGAACAAGCTCCTCAGGGAGCTGGTTGAGTCACCATCCCTGGATATATTTAAAAACTGTTTGGATGTGGTGCTTAGGGACATGATTTAGCAGGGAGTTGTTAGGGTAATATGTCAGGTTGAGGTTGGACTCCATGTGGTGCCCGTGGGCTACAGGGGGACAGTTTGCTCCACCATAGGTCTCTCCTGGGCTGCAAGGAACTTCTTCTTTAGGCCTAGAGCACCTTCTACTCTCCTTCTGTGCTACAGAGCTGTTTATCTCACATTTCTCACTTCTTTCTCCCAGTTGCTGATCTCTTAAGTCTGCTTTCCCAGACCACACCCAGCATTGCTCATAGCTCCGCTCTGGCAGCAGCAGGTCTCTTCTGGACCTACTGGAGCTAATTCTGATCTGACATGGGAAAGCTGCTGGATTCTGCTCACAGATGACACCCCTGCAGCACCCTGCTACCAAACTGTGCCACACAAACTCAATACACAGTTGTAAGGTAATTTAGTTCTTCAACAAAGTGTGACTACTTCAAATCACTTTGCTTTCTCTTCACATTAATATTATTAACATTGACACTTAAGTGACAGAATTCTACTAACAATATTCAACCTGAATTTGAGGGTTAAAATGCAACTATACAACCATAGAATATCCTGACTTAGAAGAGACCCACAAGGATCATTGATCCAGCTCCTCCCCATAGGACCACCTTAGAATCAGACCATAAGATTGATAGCATTGTTCAGATGCTTCTTGAACTCTGGTAGCTAAGTACCGTGACCACTGCCCTGGGAGCCTGTACCAGTGCCTGATCTTCTTCTCAGTGAAGAACCTTTTCCTGATATCCAACCTGTACCTCCCCTGTTGCTGCTTCATGTCATTAGAAGTGATATAGAACAGAATTATGGACATATCATTGTCAATGCACAATGAATAAAGCAGTTTTTAAAAGTTTCTTCCCTTCTTTTCCACCCAAGCATAAGATCTCAGTGCAAAAGTACCTCTTCAACATTACATGATCTACACACATCTCCCAGAAATTATGCGTTCCTCGAGTATCACAGCATTTTACTCCTACACAGAAGGGTTTTTGTAACTGGTGTCTCAGACTAAACACATTGAAGTCAAAGGTTCAGAGTGACTTCGGATGTTTTTTAACCAAATCTTTACAGCATGTGAAAAAAATACAAAGCCAGCAAATTTCTGTGCTGCTATATTACTATTTTTTCTTCTTAAATGTGTTTATTCCCTGATCTCCTTTAAGGTGATGTACCATTAGTTCTGATTGGGTTTTTACTGGCCCTCACTTGCCAGTAGTGACCAAGAGCAGAACTAAATCAATCTTTGTCAGGCCTGTAATTGAGCGCTTCCCTAATTTATGAGGCAGCTTTTCCATTAACAACAAAATCTTGAGAATTAAATAAAAACAGACCTTTGCAAGTGCTGCTGCACTGGTGATAAAATAAAAACATTGACAAATGTATGCCCCTTTCCCTAGACTGACTTTAAAAAATTCTGTGTCACAGACCCAGGTCGTATTCTGACAACAATTAGGAACACCAAAAAAAGTAGTTGGCAATTTTTCGTCATGGCAGGCTATGCAAATCTGTGGGCTATATTGCTGTTGTTTGTTTATTTTTGTCAAATTCACAGTAGTCTGTGAATATGAATTCTGTGTTTCTGTTAGTTAGGCCTCTTCTGAATCTTTTCAGAGCATGCTAACTACTTTCTTTTAATTTGATTCAAGTGAAACTTGAAGAAATTTTACGGAGAGGGATGTAAATGCTTCCCTAAGTTTTGCTGGAATTGTTATTCAGACAACCTGAATATTTTTTCCTTTTGTCTTTTGAAAAAAAAAAAAAAAGGGAAAAAAAAAAAAAAAGCTCTGAATGTATTAAGTCACTTAAACTAGACCAGATAAATCACTAAAAAAGCCATGACAGGGAGATTAATTGATTACCTAATAGCTATTATCTACATGTAAGCCCTGCATCTTTAAAACTTTCATTCATGAGAATAGTTTGTTTATGTCAACTATGCTGCTTTTCTGAGCCTCAAATCAAGCCTTATATTCTATGATTTGTGAAGGTTAAAAAATAATATTCAGTTGTTTCATTGATTTTTCAACAGTTCCTCCACTTTCTGGATGTATGTGGACTTGAAAAAGTAATCTCATTAGACAACTTGTTGACACAACATTTCCAACATCCCTTTGAAATGAAAATGATGTTTAGAAGATGCATGCTTAAAAATAAATAAATAAATAGATAGATAGATAGAAAGATAGATAGATAGATAGATAGATATACTGACTCTTTGAGATTTATTATGTTTAATAATGTGCCATACATTTAATAGTTTTTGTTTATGAAAATACACATACACCACCTAGAATACCAGCATTATATGAAACTGTTGGCAGTGTAAAAGCTTTAGATAAATAGGCATTAAGTATAACGTAGTCAAACTGAATCTGCTTTTTTGAAGTAGAAAGAAGAAGAAATTGAAAAAAAAAATACATCATTTTTGTTGCAGAAGCAGTGAAAATGGGAAAATAGGAAATAAGAGTTTGGTATCTAGATTTGGTTGTTGTTCCACTGATAGCAAATGTTTAAACCCTTTTAACTTTTGAATCCAAATATTAAGTATATTGTTTGTTTGTTTGTTTGTTTGTTTGTTTCTGATTTAAACAGTTTTGTAGTGAAAAAATGCAACAAAGATTGAATATTCTTGTATGGACATAACCACAAGCCCAACTGAACATCAACACACACTGGTGAAATGGGGAAAGAAAATAGAAAATAATCTCTAAATAAAGATCTTCATCCAAATTAGAGAGGGAAGTAAAGGAATAGCTACCTCTAGAGAGAGCACCATGACATTTTAGTAAATATTCATTCATTTGAAATATTGATTACATATGTAGACAAAGTAATAAACAATTTGGTTTCGCAGTTGCATTTAACATCATGCTGCCTAAAGTCAAACATAAAAATGAGCATCCGAGACTTTGTTGTACTGAGAGGAGAATCAAAATTTGAATTGAGAGCATAAAGCAGAAATGTTAGAGAGAAATAAATCCAAAACACACATATTCAGTGCAAGCAAAAAAATATTAAGATGTAATCCACACAACACAGGGAAATAAATGAATTTTATAAACATCATACAGCCGGGAAATAGTACTGAATGCTGCTGTTATCTGAGCAGGTGAGATTCACTTCCTTTTCATGTGAGATGGTGAGAGAGCTTGGATCAGCATCACCATTTCTCATATTCTGGAAATACAGGAGATGGAGCTGCTCAATAGAAGAATAACAAAGACAACAGAAAATCATTTTCTCTGGTTCTCACTATGACACTGTTGAAGGCTCGCTCCTTTCAGTTAACTACACTTCCATGCCTACTGTTAATGCTCTTACTTTACAAGGAAAAGTGAGGGAAACAGATCAGGAAGAGAAAGAAAGTGAAAAAAAAGACAGTATGGACAAATCTCTTCATGTGAAACCAATCTCTCCTTCATCAGTGGTCTGTAAATAAAACCACCACTCTTTAAACACTGTAGATTCAGTTTTTCTAGCCTTAATCACATATCTGCATTGTATTAAGCCTTAACTTTTTACATCCACAGCAAACTACCTAAGTGTATTCAGTCACCAGACTCTAGTGACCAGCTTCTATAATCTCTTTTCCATAACAGTGATCCTAAGTTATAGCCCTTCGTCCTCTATTACTTTACCATCCTGCAGCCGGTTAGGACAGTTGTACTTACCTCCCTTTGGAGATAAGGAATTTATTTTTCTCTGCACCATTTGGGCCCCCTAAACTACTCCAAGCTCCTCTGCTTTTCATGGCTCCAGATACCAAGGCAGTACCTTTGCTTGTAATATTTTATGTCACATGGAACAAACTTGAGTACATAACTTAATGATCTAATGACCTGTTTAGAATAAGACTGTGAGTTCTCCAGTATTTGGATCTCTATTCACGGAGGCTCCACAACTCCGGGTAGCTTATTCCAGTGCCTGTTGTTTTCTCAGTACTCTACTGAATTCCTTCTTTTTCATTCCCTCCCATTAGGCATTAGTATCTGTCAAGGGTTTACGGGCTGGTTCAGCCCAGTTCTGTGACTAGTGGGGTGGAGGGATTTCACAAAATCCACACCTCCAGAAAAGGGAAACAAGGGACCCCAAAATAATTAAAAACAGCAGCAACAATCTGAGGAGAAAGAAACTAATTTACTAAATATGGTATCAGAATGCAAGATAACACTATAATACAATATAATTAGAATTGAAGCTAATAAGTCAGATATAATGAGAGTGTCCGAAAGGTGAATAGGTCTCACCATAACACTGAGGTGAGGATGTGCAGCCTGATTGAGCTGCAGGGAGGAGAGCCTGATGAAGAAGAGCACATCAAGTGACCTTGCCAGGAGTTATATCTCCTCTCTGACCGCAAAGCCCCATGAGGTATGTAGTCCTTCTTCTCTTCCAGACAGGTGCCCGGAACTTGAGCATTAACACTTTAACTCCCAGTGCACTACATGATGTTACGATGTGGAATACCGATAACCAAAAATCATAAAACCATGACAGTACCTATTTATAGGCTTTCCCTGTGTATTCTTGCTTCTCAACTGAACAGTCTCAGCACTCTAACCATCTCCTCATATAAAGATCTTTCAGCCCTTGATCACCATTGTAGCCCTGTGCTG